>JAVJIF010023519.1:0-78911 GCA_038442645.1 Agave tequilana
ATTATCCTAAGGGGGAAAGGTGTTAGAATTTGACTCCTGCCAAATCAGTGTCTAGGAAAGAGATTAAGGGCCGAAAGCCCGAAGGTTGGTGGTTATTTAATTAAGGATGTCTTTGACAGAAAATCCTCCCACCAACCTTGCCCTGACCTGGCTGATTAGCTTGTGGTCAAAGTCTGCATTGGACCTCCCGTGGACAGTCTAATCAGTTAGGAGTCGTCTAGGTCATAGGTCTACCCTAACTTAGCCTAGAATGTTTTTCTTTTTTGTTTGTTTGTTATTTGTTTGTTTTTTTTTTTCTTTCTTTTGTTTGTATTCCATTGTGTGATATGGCCTATAATAACAATTTTTTCAACTTCAATAATAATCCATATTACACATCAAACTCTTTTTCGGATATTACCAACCGGCATATCATGACTTTAACCAACCTAGTGTGCCGGATTGGTCTTATCCGAATCAATATAACCCATGTCCCCCATCATATGACTATAATTTCCATAACGATTTCAACTCTTCACAGAGTCAGTGGGGATTCACCTACCCCGAGCATAATTTTCAACCAACTTGTCCCCCTTATCCACCTAGTCCACAATATCCCCAAGAGTCATACTCCGTTCCACCAGTCCAAAATAGAAAACCATCAATTTTGGAAAGGAGTATGCGTGAGTCCAAACAACAATCACAAGATCTAATGGACTCACAATTTCACTACCACTTCCAAGATACACTTCATCTTTTCATCAAAACAATGAATCCATCAATTATGAAAGATGCTTGAAGCCATGACTCAGGCTCAAAACGCTCGTAATCGTGACATAGATATGATGGTCGAATCTCTACGTTCCCACCATTCTGATGTCACTTACCATTCTGTTAGAGCGAATAGTCATGTTGTTTTGGAAATCAAGATTCTATTTCAGAACAACCATTTGAACTTGCCCAAACTCCAAATTTTGAAAAAGATATTGACAGTTTGGCAAGTTATTCCTTTCCTGAAATAGAACTTGAGAATGAATATGATCTTGAACCCCAACTTAGTGATTCAATTCTTCTTCCTGATTCAATAATGATCCAGTATCTTCACCTGACTTCAATCTTTTCCCGGAGTCAACATTGGATCCTGTACCAATTCATAATGAAATTGATCACCCATCTTTGAGGATCATATTGAACTTGACCAATTATACACTTTTGAAGATCCTATTGATAAATTGGCAAGTTCTCATTTTTATGATATTGAACTCAATGAGATATGTGACCTAGATTCTCAAATCTGTGATGCAGTTCACCTTTCTGAATCAATATTGACTCTTGTTTTATTACAAACTTGAGTAATATTTTAGAGTCAGTTTTGATTCCCCCACCTATCATTCTTGAATTTGAATCACCATATTAAGTCACATCCCATTGTTAGAAAATACATGTGGACTTGAGTTTCAATTTCTTGATTTGGACCCAATTCCTGAACTTATTTCGACTCCTGAACCTTTACTTGACTTAAGTCACCTTCCTGAGTTGGTATTAGTTCCTGTCCTTCCTGAGTCCAAGTCAATCATTCTATCTTTTCACGCTCCTTTCTGGGACGAGGTGGTTGACAAATTTGACTCCGAAATCAATTATGGAATATGAAATGGGATGGGTTAAATATTTAATAAAGATCCTTTATGGATACATCTTTTTAATGGGTTATATTAGAGAAATTTCTCTGGTGGGTTCCTCCGAGACCCAAGAAAAGTTGATTGGCCGCGTTTCGGGACCAATCAGACCACCACCGGAACCACCACCTTAAGGTAACCATTTTCCTTCCCTTTCTTCTTTTTCATGCATCTATGCATTAATTCATACATTGAGGACAATGCATGAGATAGGTGTGGGGGAGGGTCTAACATAACTTTTCTTTTTCTTTAAAATAAAAAAATTAACATTTTTCTTTACTTTTAAAAACTTTTTGAAAAATAGAAACAATATTTTGACTTATTTTTGTAAGAAATTAAGTTAATTTTAAGGAATAGGAAATCCAAATTAGGATTTCTTATACTTGGTCAAAATAAGATATTTTGTTTGATTTTTAGAGTTAGGAAGATAATTTGTCAAAGTAATTTGGTCTTGATCTTTACCTTGATGAATATGCACACTTCATACACTTACACACTTAGGGTTCAAAAACAAAGATTCTTATGCCTTATAAAAAAAAACAAGTCTAATTATTGATTAGCTAGGTGCTTTGGCCTAAGCAAGCCTTAGTATTTATGCGAAAGATGATTAGATAAGTTATAAAAATATATATATATATATATTACAAACAAATCTAATTATTGACTAGCTAGGTGCTTTGGCCTAAGCAAGCCTTAGTATTTATGCGAAAGATGATTAGATAAGTTTGAAAAGAAAAAATCTCTGATTAAGCTGGGTATTTGTGCCTAATAAAGCATAAGTATTCACGCCTAAAAGAGGTTCATATAATAAAATCCTTAGTTTTATGGCCTTGTTTGCTCGAGTCCTTAAGTCCTTGGGGGTGTTTTCTCACCTGGTGCCCTAAGACCGTTTGGTTTAGGAGTCATCGATTAGAGGCTCGTTACATGGGCAGATTAGAAAGCCAAATAGAACTAAGGAATAATACCACCCATAGAAAAAAAAGTATATATAAATAAATAAGGCATAAGAGTTAGAGTTAATGAACCCTTAGTCAAAATTTTCACATTCACAAGGTGCATATGACTTAGGGTAAAGTAATAGACTAGATGAGAAGTACAATTTGACTCCTTACTTTGATTGATAACAAATTTTTGAATAGAGACTAAGTTTAGGAATGAAAAATTCGGTTTTCCTATAACTTATAGATTGCTTAGATCTTACAATCATATTTCAAATATTTTTCTCTTTCAAAATGCTTTTCGAAAATACTAACTCTTTGTTTCCCTTTCTTTATGGATTTTGTGGGGTGTAATCCGCTAAAATCCTCACGAGACAAAACTCGTCCTCTAGGGGAAACTTAGAGGTTTAACGGCTTGTTGCACATGCTCAGTGCAATCGCGTGACCTGCGAAAGTGGTCTAATAATCCTTAGTATAGTTTAGTTGTTTTGCTCGAGGACGAGCAAAAGATAGGTATGGGGGTGTGATTGGTCGCTAATGTTGCATATTTAATATCATATGTCCATACTTATTATAGAATAAAAGCCTGCATTGTCCTAATTAATTGTTTGATTTATTTGCAGGCCTAATCTTTAAGGAGTTGAAGAGAAATGAGCCCAAAGCCCACCAAAATTCTGAATTAAATCAGAATTAATTCGCACTCATTAAATCAGGGCAAAATCAAGAGGTTGAAACCGGTTGAGAAGAATCCTCTCAGGATCGATCGGTTAAAGCCAAGAATCCAAGGCCATTTCGTCAGAATCCTGGACCCAAACGAAGAACAAACTGAAGATAAAGGCAGAAGAAACTCCCAGAGAAACCCACCAATAGGGTGTGGCCATCTGGCCACACCCTGGCCGCGGAAACGCGGCCCAAGCCGCGTTTCCGCGGCTTTGTTGGGGAGTTAGGGGGAGCGTTTGCTCCCCCGACCTCCCCGGGATCCTATAGATGTGGGTTATGCCTATAAAAGGGCATTCTTTGCGCTGAAAAATGGACGCCAATGCAGAGTTAGGATTTAGACTAGTTTTTCATTTCTTAGTTTAGGTTTTTGTTTTTCTTGTTCATGTAATTGTAATTTTCATTTATGTAAATAAGAGGAGATCAGACTTTCATCGAAGAACAAGAATGGAGCTTGAGCTGGAGTGGCACCGGTGTAAGACTTATTTCTTTTCTTTGATTTTATGAAATCGAATCGATGTTTTTCTGTGTATGTTCTTCTTTTTAGTCTTCTTCTTCTTCTTTTCTATTTTACTTTTCTTTTTGGTACAATTGTCTTCTAAGTGAGTCTAAAAGCATCGAAAGAGCCTTGCCGTTGCGAGTGCCACCGATAGCTCATGACGATGGAATGGAGTCTTTCTCTGTATCATTTCATTCTTGAAGTAGTCTTGATGATGTAATGTGGAAGAGACCAATACTCAAATCTTATGGGCTATGCGCTGAATGCCTCCACTTCAATTGTAAAATCGTCGCTGAAGACTCAAGGTAAGCTTTTGGTGAAAAGAAGGTAAGAAATTGTTTTTATTTCTTTTCTTTTATTTCTGTAATTAAATCACCACTTCTTCCAACTCTTTTTTCGACTCATTTTTACATAATCGCTTTCTTTCGCCGTTTTCTAATTCTTCCACCTTCTTCATCTCTCACTTTCTTCTTAACTTTAACTATTAACTCTTTTTCTTTTTCTAACTTTAAAACAGAGAGACTATCGTTTTGGTTTCTAACGATTTCAATACAAAAACGTAACGCTTCTATCGCAAAACCCTCCTTGTGGATCACGACCTGCATAGCCACTTGCTATAGCGGAAGAATTGAGCACTTGCACATCCCTTTCTTAAGTCTATAATTCCGTATTTTGTGTGCAGGTCTACCCTCAATCACAAGATCAAGTTAAGTTTTCAGGGAATCCTTTTCACCTGAAATCTGAACCTTCTCTTGTAAAACCATGTTAAGTTTTAAAAATAAATCCTCATTTTCTTCTTTTAATTTAAAACTTTTCTTTTTCAAAGGTTTGTATTTTTCTAGCAAGTTTTCATAAAATAGAGAAAGTTCTTCATTTAAGGCATCGACATCCATGTTGTCATCACCTGAAGAACTAGCACTACCATCTAGTTGAGTATCCGAATGTACCTCAAGGGAGCATTCCCTTGGACCATGTAGCAAGCTTCGTCGGACTCATCTCCACTAGATTCTTTCTCCACATTGTTTATCGTTTGCAGCTTGGGAGAGGACAATGTATTCCACACTGCAAAAGCGGAATCACAATAAGAAATCATACTCAAATATTCTTTGCTAAGTGTATGCTTAAGTGCCACTAAGGCTTGTGCATTAGCTGTTGGCCCAGAGGCCTTCCACTCTAGTTTTGATGATGATTAACTCATGTAGTTATAGTTTACTAATAATCTTGTGATATTTAGTTTCAGATACTTGATCAAGTTATTAGTAGGTGATTGGCTTCAACAAAGGTGTTTTGGAGCCTTCACATGGTGATTCAAGAGCTCGAGCGTCAAGTTCATCTAGCACTCGGTTGGAGTCAAGCTCGAGGGATCACGTTTGGATCGAGTCGGCTTGGAGACGGAGTTCTACAAGAAGGCTTCAGTTTGTTTTAGTTTAAATTTTGTTTAGATCTATGTAAAGATTAGACAGTGTGATATGCTCAAGTTCACAACACACACACTAGTTTAAAGTTTCATGTTTTGATTTTCGGTTTTTGGTTTAATCGATCTTGGTTTTCATGAATAGATAGAATCAAAACAAGTTTACATGGTTTAATGTATATTAGATTTGACCTATATATATATATATATATTATATATATATATATGCTTCATATATTTTAGAAAACTTATTTTGATAAACCTATTCATGTATTTGGAGTTTTGTATTTTGACAAAACCTATTTTTGGATTTAATGTCAAAAACATAGATATAATACCTTTCATGTATATTGGATTCTATCTATATACTATATGCTTAAAAGTTGTTTAAATATCATGTTTTTGTATTTACATGTGTTCTGAAAAAATCGGATTTCCATTTCAAAAATCCAAGTTTTGGAAAATACAGTTTTTGGTTTAAGGCAAATTTTCCATGTCACAAAAATGGTTCAAATGTTTGTAACATGTTTTGATTTTACTCAACATGTTTGTATATCATAGTATTATACTGAACTGATTTTTGTGAAAGTTATGTGGTTTTATATGGGATTTTATAAACGATAAAAACCTAAGTTTTTAAGTCCCAAATTAGCTAACTGGCTTACTGCCGGTCGACCGGGACGGTCGACCGTCCAGAGAGCTCTGCTCTCTGGAAATGGCCCCAGTCGACCGGGTCGGTCGACTGGCAGAGAGCTCTGCTCTTTGTAACCAGTCTCGGTTGACCGAGCCGGTTGACCGACAGGCTCAACGGTCAAAATATGACTGTTGGCCGGTCAACCGCCCGTCGACCGGAGGGCAAAATTGCCCATGCCTGCTGCCAACGGGCAGATTTCTAAATGGGTTATAAATACCCCATTTGGAGTAGTGTTTTAACAAGATTTCCAAGAGCTAAAATTCCTATACTTTCTAGTGTTTTAATACAAGTTTTCAAAAGAGTTTTTAAGCCAAAAGATTTATCTTTTATTTGTTTCCAAGGGTTGGAAAAAGCAAAGAAAAATAGAGATTTGGGATATTTATTTTGTTCTTCATTCTACATCTATTCAAGTTGTTTTCCCAAGTATTTTTCTTGTTATTTGATTTCCAACACCTTGATTTCTCACACTTGAGCTTATCTTTCTATCATATCTATAGGATCTAGTTTTGTGAGAGAAGATTAGTTTTGTGTTGTTTATACCACCAAGTTGTAAACCTTCCATCAGTGTGATATCCCTCTAGTGAGAGGTGATTGAGTTGATATCCCTCAAGTGTGAGGTGATTGTGGAAGTGGTATTTGGCTCCCTCTAGTGAGAAGTGGAGATTGTGTTGAAATCCCTCAAGTGTGAGGTGATTATTGTTGTTGTTTGGCTTTGTGCCCATCCCTCATTTGTGAGGTGATTGAGTTGGTTTGTGCCTTGCCTCTAAGTGTAGAGGTTGTATTGTTGGAGAGAGAAGTTGTGTACTTCCGTATTGTATTTGCCCCAAATCCTCAGTGGAGGTTCCCTGTGTGGGAAGTCCTGTGTGGACGAGTTAGTGGAAATCCTTCTGTGTGAAGGCGGGGACGTAGAGCTTTGTGCTCGAACCTCGAAACATATCTCGGTGTTTGCGATTGATCCACTTTCTCTAACTCTCTCTTTCTCTTACATTGTGCATTGCATCATATTGTCATATCTTATATGCTTGTGTTTGTTTGTGTGTGCCATACTTGTGTTAACCAGAGAGCTTCATATAACACCTCAACTCTTATTCAGAGGAATCAAGAGGAGTTAGTCCAGAGCCCTTCACCGGGAAGTCGGCTACACTCTTTGGTTACACTAAGTGTGTTGCAATTAGTTTTATAATTCCACATTATTTGTCTTAGATTAGCCTTACACCTATTCACCCCCCTCTAGGTGTACTTTCATTGGCCTCTACATACTTGTCATTACCAAGATAAGATTTCTTGGTAGTGGCAAGGTAAACATGCATTCCTAGGGTTTTAAGATATATACTCATCTTATACTTCCACATATCAATGTTGGTAACATCATACATGGGAGGGGTCATGAAATCCATGAGTGTATAAACAATATGTGTGCAAATGTAAATCTAGATTAGCAATCCAAGATCTCACTCCTAGGTGGTTAAACCTAATATCAGGAGCGTAGGCTCTGATACCAATTGAATACACCTAGAGGGGGGTGAATAGGTGTACAAGCTAATCTAATGGGAAATAATGCGGAATTAAAAACTCAATTGCAACACACTATGTGTAACCAAAGAGTGTAGCCGAATTCTCCGTGAAGGCTCTGGACTATCTCCTCGAGATTCCTCTAAATTAAGAGTTGAGGTGCTATATATAAAGCTCTCTTGGTTCAACACAAGTATAGGCACAAAACAATACCAAGCATGTATGAGATATGAACAATATAAAGCAATGCAAGATATAAGAGAGATAGAGTTAAGAGATAGTAGATTAAATGCAAACACCAAGATATGTTTCGAGGTTCGAGTCACTGCTCTACGTCCCCGCCTTCACACAGAAGGATTTCCACTACGTCCACACAGGACCTCCCACAAAGGGAACCTCCACCGAGAAATTTACAATTATAAAGTTGGAGTATACAACTCCTCTCTCTAACACAACCACCTCTACTCAAGAGGCAAGACATAAAGCCAAAACTCAATCACCTCTACACAAGAGGGATGGGCACAAAGCCAAACTACAATCACCTCTACACAAGAGGGATAAGGCACTAAGTCAAAACACAATGACAATCACCTCTACACAAGAGGGATAGGCACTAAGCCAAACCACAATCCCTCTATACTAGAGGGATGAACACAAACCCAAAGCAAAGAAAAGATTATAATCTCAGTGATCACAATAGACTACAAACAATATTTCTCACAAAAACAAGATCCTATAGATAGGATAGATATGATAGCTCAAGTGTGAGAACACAAGGTGTTTTGAAAATCAAAATCACAAAGAAAAATACTTGCGAAAAATAGATAGAGATAGAAATAAAGATCAAAATCAATTTCCCCACGACTCTATTTTTTTATTTTTCATCCTTGAAAACAAAAATAAAAGATAGAGATTTGAAGCACAAAAACTCTTTTGAAACTCTTTAGAAAATGGGCAAGATAGCACTAGAAAACAAGTAGAAATCCTCTTCTCAAATCTTGTTCAAAACAGCCTCCAAAACCCCTTTATATAGGGCTAGAAGAAAACTAGACGTTGGCAGCAGAAGAGGTCCAATTGACCTTCTGGTCGATCGGCCGGTCGACCTGCCCAACGGTCATATTTCTGACCGTTGGCGCTCCGGTCGACCGCCCGGTCGACCGGGCACAGCCTGTCGGTCGACCGGCGCTACCCGAGAGTTGGGGTAGTTTTAGTCGGTCGACCACCCGGTCGACCGGCCTTTTTGGCTTGTCCTTGTGCACGTCCTCGTGCACATCGGTCGATGATTAGTACACAAATGTGCATATTTTACCATATCATTCCCATGCATTTTAGCAAATAATATATGATTTTCACTCATCTTCTCTGTATTTTTACAGGTCCACAACTGAAATGGGAGAAAGCCCAATAATCACTTTAATTAGCAATATTAAAGAGATTAATTCCAAGCCCAAGATAAAGCCCAAATTTGAAATCAGAATCCAGAGAGATCCGTAACAACTCAAGATTCTAGAAGGCCACGTGGATAACAACCTCATAACAACTTTGCAACAGAAAGTTGTTGCTGAACGGCCTTCAAACTGCCGCAATTTGCCGCCAATCTGCGGCAGATCTGGGTTTGTTGGATCTCGGATTTTGCGCCAACGGCCTAGGCTCTCGAAGCTTCTCTCTGATCCTATAAATACTGCACCTGGACCTGCGAGAAAAGACTGAAAGGAGAAGAGAGGAGAAATTAGTAGATGCTTGTATTTTTCTAGGTTTTTTCTCTAGGTTTTAGTTCTTTAGACCCTCTTCTTCTTCCCTAGAAATTTTGTAAAAAAAGAGTTGTAAGAGAGAGAAAGAAAGCTTGTGTACATCAAGGAGTGACACTTTGTGAAGCAGGATTGATCCATTCTCTTCTCTCTATTCTTGCATTTTCTAGTTTACTTGCTTTCTTTACTTGTTGCTTTACTTTCTTGCACTTTTACTTCATGCTTTGTTTTTCTTTTGTAATGGCTAGTAGTAGCTAATTCTTTCTACCATGTGCTAGCTAACAACTTACCTTGCTAACTACTAACTCATGGGTGATTGCTATCTTTAATCTTGCAAGTTGTATGGTCTTCTCTTCTCTGATGGGTTAATTTCATTTCTTGGCAAGTATCTTGTTGTAACTCTCCATATGATTCATGTGTGCCTCATTTAGAGCCTTGTCTTTGAACAAGTGCCTTGATGGAACATGGAGATGGATCACCAAACATATGCTAATTGCTAGCATCCCTTGAGTGTCGCTCTTTGATTCCATTATTGAAAGTCTATCTTGTAGGCCGATGACATCTATGAAGGCTACAAGACAAGTCCAAGAATGATCCCCCGTCATCCAAGTGGGGAAGTAATTAGTCCAACACGCAAGACGAATCTTGGCCGATGAATTCACATGAGGCACGCATCACCATCACGGAGTTTAGTAAGTCTTTAGCAAGGAAGCAAGGTTAGCTAGCCATGGTTTTCTTCATCTAAAAGTCTTTTCAAAGTTTTCTTTTCTTTTTAGTGTGAATACCAAAGCAAACCTCTTCTTGATTTCTTTTCACTTTCATCATGAACATATCCATCCATTATTTGATTTCTTTTTCAATGTTTTATTCATTCTTTTAAGCAAAGAAGAATTCTCGTTTTACATCTTCACTACCAATCGTAACGCTTCCATCGCAAGCTCTCCCTGAGAATCGACTCGGTATAGCCCATGCTATAGCGGAGATAGGAAAGGGTATATTGATCTTTGAATACATTTGTGAAGTAATCTAAGCACGAGAGGTTATTTCTAAACCTTACTTCTCTTTCATTTGAATATACATTGTGTGCTAACAATACTTTCTTCCTTCACATTTACATACACCTTTCCCGTCTAAATCAGTCGACCGCCGGTCGACTGACATCTGGTCTGGTCGACCGTCCGGTCGACCGCTTGCTGTCTCTGGCTGATATTATGGGACTTGAAACTTAGTTATTTAAACTTCTATAAAATCCTATAAATTCTCATAAATTCCACAAAAAGCAGTTCTTATAAATATTTAATAACAAATATGTGTGACCAAAAATCAACACATATTACAAACTATTTGAACTATTTTTGTGATATGAAAATTATGCTTTAACAAAAAATCAGATTTTCCGAAAAGCAAACTTTGAAATGGAAATTCGATTATTCCCAAACTTGTATAAATACAAAAACAATATATTGAAATACATTTGAAGCATATTGTGTATGGATAGAATCCAATGCACATGTAAAAGATATATCTATGTTTTTGACATGAAATCTAAAAATAGGTTTTGTTAATTACAAAACTCTAAACACATGAATATGACATCAAAATAAGTTTTTCCAATTATATGACGCACAGATGTATATAGATGAAATCCAATATACATTAAACCAAGTAAACTTATTTTGATTCTATCTATTCATGAAAATCATATATATGTATATTCAAAATCTAAAACCAGTTAAACCGAAAAACAAACATATTGAACTTGTGTGTGTGTGAACTTGCGCATATCAACACTAATTCATCTTTACACAAGATCTAAATACAAACCGAAGTCTTCTTGTAGAACTCCTTCTCCAAGCCGACTTGATCCAAACACGATCAACGAGCTTGACTCCATATGAGTGCTAGATGCGATCTTGACGGGAAAACTCTTGAATCTACATGAGATAGCTCCAAAACTCTTTTGTGAAGCTAAACACCTACTAATATCTTGATCAATAACTGAAACTGTATAAATACAAGATCATTAGTAAACTAACCTTCATAAGTTAGTCATCATCAAAACTAAGGTGAAAGGCCACTGGGCTAACAAATATCTTTTCTACATGTTTGCATATAGGACCAACCAGGGCCGGTTTTGAGATTTAAGAGGCCCTGTGCGAAAAGTGAACTTATGACCCTTCTCTATACCCTTATTAAAAAATTTCATTAGCAATTGTATTGTACTCTTCAAGTTACAATAAATGAGAGCTAAATAATATATGAAGCAATACAGCAGTAAAGAATTAAATTTGTAGATAATAAAATTTTCATCTACCCAACCAAAATATAGATTATTTCAAAGAAATTAAAAGCTAGGAAAAAGAAATAAACCAACAATAAAGTTACCAATATGATCAAGAGCAGCTATGACTCCAGCGTCTTCAGAAAGAATCAGAATTCAGATCAAGAGTGGCTTCCACTCAAGCTTCTATTGTTTCTCACGCAATAAAGCTCTAAAAAGGATCAAATTTTAAATACTAGAGAAACTTTTTTGAAACTTTTACAAGTGCAAGAGAAAAAGGGAAAAAACATGTGACACAAGACGTACATCAAAAGCCAAAACATAAACCTGATATGTGTCAACCTGTTCCAGGAAATTAGTTTCTACATCCAAACAAATAGCTTTTAACCAGACACTTCTCTATAGAGCACTCAATTCAATCTATGCCATTAACAACTTTTAATCCCAAAGTAAAAACTGCACATCAAATTTCTAATGACAGCTACAAACTTACACATATGCTTCTATTTTGCTCTAATCTTTGTCTCTCATGCTTCAACATCAATGCCTTTGCCTGAAATATGGGATCAGAAATTTAGTGAAGTAGATCTCTGTTTTTACTCATCAAAGTTATATGGGATGCAGATTCTACGACAAGGGTATCTAGTTGACAAGGAAATTACCATGTAGAATCTGGATTTAACAGTGAGGTGGAGAAGAACCCGGTTCTCGGCCATTGACTACGGCGCCCCCTATACTTGGGGCCTTGTGCGGTCACACCGCTGGAACTGGCCCTAAACCAAACCTGGGACCAATGATGCAGACAAGTTTCTCTTGGATTCTATGACAGGGTGGTCTCAATAACCAAGTCACATGCAATGACCATCCATTTCTTCGACCATAGCATAACAAGAAAAGCTTGGGATTGATACACCTCCGTCCCACGTACCAAGATGCAAAAATTCTCAAACCTATGCAAAGCGTTTAAGCTGCGTTTCATGAAGAAATACCATAGGATCCCTACGACTATGGACTTGCCAGAGAAATAAATGAGGAAGGATCAATATTTCATTTATATAGACACACCACACACAAATATGTATATCAGCCGACAGCTGAGAGTCTCTCTCAGCCTGCGGTGACGTGACCATTATTTGCCCCACCAATAAGTTGCGGCCCGCTTATTGGAATAAGTTAAATTACTAAATGCCCCTCGGTAAAAGGTACTTGTCCCGCTATTGTTTATTATTATTTCCCCCTATTTCTTTTTCTGCTCGTTGTCAGATTTAGGTTTTCTTTTTCCTGCCATAAAGTTTTTTCTGAAAATAGCGGTTTTCTGAATCAGGTTTTTCTCCTTTTTATTTAATGTCGACATTGGAGCAGAACACTTCCCCTGCCAATTCTGGTCGCCGTCGTAAGCGATCTCTATCTCTCAATCTAAATATGAACCATATATCATCTGGTTCAACTTCCTTTCAGAATATTGAAAGTATTGAAGTGTTAAGATCTTTGGATGCTGATCAAGAGTTTTTATTTTATCATTTTTTTCCCACAATTTCTTATATGTAAAAGATTTTGTGTAGCGTATATGGAACTGCGACCTAGATTTTTTTACAGAATAATATAATCACTTTTACTAAAGTCTTCCTTTTTAGAAACAATTTCACAGTTTTGTTAAATGCGATCTCAGTCGCACTTATTTAATTTAATACACTAAATTGTAAGAACTGCGATCACGGTCGTAGTATGTATTAAAAATATTTTTCAGTTATCAAAGCTAGCTTTATAACTGCGACCTTAATCACAGTCCTATTTTTTATAGTTCAGACGTGTGTTTTTCAATTATATCTATTTTATACACTAAATTTCAAGAACTGAGACTTAAGGTCGCAGTATATACTAATGACAAATTTTCACAGTTATTATTCACCTTTTTTTAAAACCTGGACATACGGAGAACTGCGACTACGGTCGCAGTCTTTTATCAGAAGTTACAGATTTCTTTACATCTGCTACCTTGGTCGCAGTTTTATTTATTGTAATTCAGACGTGCGATTTTCAATTATTTCTTTTTATTTAGTCCAGCAATTTGTTTTGTGGGATCTGAATTCACATGGAGAAATGTCTGGAAACTCACTTATTTTTATAGGGAAACATTTTTTCCATGGACGATGAAGTATACAACTTCTACATTCTTATACAAGGAACAGAGATTTTGACGTGAGAAGAAAAGGAATAGATAAGTCATGGAGGCCTCCTCATGAGTTATTTGCAGAAAATTTTGTTGCAACAAGGAGGGTGTGAAGAAGTTGTGTGATAAAGACAAGATGGGCTTACAGTCTACCGTCGAATCGACACTAGAGTTGCGTGTCCTGCTGAGATGCATGTGCGTCTTCGTTTATTATTAGACCGAAGATCTTGGGTTGTCACCAAGTTTGTTGATTCTCATGCACATGAATTATCAAGCCCGGATAAGGTCCATCACTTTTACTCTCAGCAGACACATCGATTAAAGATTAGCAGAAACATTATGAGCAATTTGGTTGATGTAGGAATTCACCCTTCAAATATTTCCCGTATTGTTAATGCAATGAACCACGGAGAAGGTTGTGAAGAAGTAAGCCTGCAACAAGTTATTGATTTTACTCATCATCGTAGAAATAACATTGGCCATGAGTTTATTTCGATCATCAATATTTCAAGAAAAAGCCGAATCCGATCCAGATTTTTTTCTTTGTCAGTGAAGTTGATAATGCGGGCACACTTAGAAGCATTTTTTTGGCTGATGGAAGAGCAATTTTCTCGTATTTGAGTTTTTGTGATGTGATTGTACTTGACACAACATACAAGACTAATCACTTGAACCTGCCATTTGCTCCATTCACTGGAGTGAATCATCATCGGCAGTCAATTTTGTTTGGTTGTGCATTGCTTGCGGATGAGCAGAGGGATACATTTGTTTAGCTATTGAATAAATGGCTCAAATGCATGCACGGAGCTGCACCAAAAGTGATTATTACTGAGCAGGATGCCCAGATCGGTGATGCCATCAAGATGATTTTTCCAACTACTCGGCACCGGTACTATTTTTGGCATGTACGGAAACATATTGCCGAGCAACAAATCCGTTGACGAACAAGTATGGGGAGATTTTGTATCTGATTTCCATCTTTGGTACATCTCCCATGATATAAGCACATGCGAGGAACGATGGAGATTGATGAAGGAAAAATATCATATATAAGAAGAAGAAGACAATTGGTTGTTAAAGATGTACAGATTGCGTGGACACTGGGTTAATGCTTTCTTAAGGAAATTTTCTATGCTGGAATGACAACCAATCAGAGGTCTGAGAGTATTAATTTCTTCTTTCATGGTTTTGTGAACGCAAACACAAAACTAGTTGAGTTTGTCCACCAATACGATAAAGTTGTCGCTGCCCGTCGTAGTTCTGAATCTCAACAAGACTTTCGGATTTGAATTCTGTGCCCAATTGTACATCGAATCCATATGATATTCAAGTTTCAAAGTTGTATACACGAAGATTTTTCAGTTGTTCCAAAAAGAATGGACAGTTGTAATGACACTCTTTTCAGAAGAGTTGGAACAAGATGGACCTGGAGCCAAATATTTGGTTGGTGAATTTTCAGAATCAAAAGACACTTGGGAAAAGGTCAATTATGAGAATTCTGCTGAACTTAATGTGTCATGTAGTTGCGCATTATTCGAAACAGAGGGTATCCTTTGTAGACATATTCTGTGCATTTTGTGGCGCAATCACGTTACACATATACCAGAATCCTATATACTGCAGAGATGGAGGTTGGATGCGCCTTACAAAAATGTTGCAATTGAAAATGGCATTAGACCTTTTCCCAATCAAGGTACTCGAGGGACGGCTAGACTGTGACACTGCGTTCTAAATTTAATGCAATTCTTGAAATGGTGGCCGATTCGGATGTCCATCTTTCAAAATTGGATGTTTTTTTGGAAAATTTTGCTGCAGAAACAAGTAATGAATACAAATCCAGGTCAGATTCTCAATCATCACAGTTTGAAACAAATATTGGTTCCAGTAGATCCGTCGTTATTTTGCGATATGGTGAAGAATTGACTATACGCGATCCAACCGGTCTGTACCAACCAAGGGGAGACCTAAAGGTGCATCCAGACTTAAGTCTGGTTTGAAGATTTTTTATCACATAAGAAAGTGAAGCATTGAAAGTGTGAAAACTGTCAACAGCTGGGCCATTACAGGACTGGTTGTCCATTATTGGTATGAAATTAAACCAGTAAATAATTTAATTTAAAGTTTGATGTTTCAAATACTTCTGTTTATTTTTTACTTGCAGAGGAAGTAGTTTCATATTGCAGTTACCTGTTATAAATAAAGTTTTTATTTTTACATCTTCAGGCATCATCTGCGACCATGGTCGCATTGCTAAAGAAAGAGACATTTCGTTGTACTGCGACCTGGGTCGCAGTACAGATACTTTTTTGTTGCTTTTCAAGTGTTTCCCATTAATTGTTCTATTTGTAAGATGTTATACTTTAAAAATTCACCGTGACAATGTTGGCGTATATGTTGTACTTTAGTTCATTGAACATAGACTGCGACCAGTGTCGCAGTTCATATATGACAATTTGACAACGACCTTGGTCGCAATTAGCAGTTTTACAATGAGAAGTGTATTTTCAAAACTGCGACCAGAGTCGTAGTTTATCTTTCACGGGAAAATTGTTGTTACTTTTCAAGTGTTCCCCGTCTCTTGTTATATTGTAAGATGTTTGTACTTTATAATAATATTTGAATACAATTGAAATATTACTTTAAAAATCTACTGCGATAATGTTGGCGTATATGTTGTATTTTAGTTCACTGAACATAGACTGCGACCAGGGCCGCAGTTCATATTTGACTATATTTGACATCGACTTTGTCGCAGTCTATAACAGTTACAGAATGAGCAGTGTATTTTCATAACTGCGACCAGAGTCGCAGTTTAAATTTCGCAGGAAAGTTGGATTGTTTAATTCTCAAGTTCTGAATGAAATATTTATGTTACCAGTTTAATATGCTGAGATATGGTTATAATTAATTGTATATTGTGAAAATTGGACCTTTTCAATTTTACACTGTGACCTGGTCGCAGTTTAGATTATATTCTTAAATTAGCCATTTATTTATCTTCAGTCACAGATATTACTTTTTGTGACTGCGACAATAGTCGCAGTGTATCCCATTTTATTTAATTTTAACATTTTTTGACATAAACATTGGATCACATTGTTGACATGTAAGTTCGACATAGCCTATTAAAATTTGCCACCGTAGTTCCATATTCCAACAACATAAGAATTAAATTAGTGAAAAATGCCACCAGTAAACTAAAATTATAAAAAAAAAATATAATTAACACAATTAACATTACAAAAAGGCTTAAATTTCTAAAAACAAAATACATATTTAAAAGTACTAATCTAGTCATCCTTGTCATCACCATCATAATCAGATTCGTCATCCATATTATGACAGTGTTCGTCTTCCGTATCGCTTTCCTCCTCTTTCTCCTCATTACCGCCACTCTCCTCTTCACTTTCTTCCTCTTCATAGTAGTATTTCGGTTCATCCATGAACTCTCAGAATGGGTCGTATGTATCAAGCTCATCCTCTGACTCGTAGCGAGGGAACGTATCAGAACTATACATCCAATCATCATTAGATGAATGGCTTCTTTCTGGTGAAGATGGTGGAGAAGACATTTTTGAATCTTTTTCAGATTTTGACAGAAATGAATTTCAGAAATGTAATTTAGCCTGTATGTTATCCTCCAATGGACACCCTTAATATATAAATAATCCGAGAATTCTGTAACGCCCCGATCCCGGCGATACGGGGACGTCACTGCGACGTATATACGTAGGTCAGAACTACCCTCCCGTATATACGCTAAGCATCAGTACAGACAAGAATCAGAGTACGGAAGCAAATGGTGCATTATACATTCCAACACATATATATATACAATCACAGAGTTATCACCAGATGTGATCCAATATTACAATAATATTATATCACAGATGCGCAAATGCGAGAATACAAGAGATATACAACATATATGAACGGTACAAAAGGGAGCTCCCATACAAGTGTACAAGGAAAAGTACAAGTATGAACAGTATGAAAGGCACTCACGAGTTTAAAAGAAAAACTCGAGAGACTCACAAGGGGGCCTGGAAGGATGGAGCTCTGGACGGTCGGCTGGAGGTCCACGCCACCGCTGCGCTACTCTGAGCAGCAAAGGGGGAAATCCTCACGCTCCGGGCTCCAGGACCTGGACATGAGAATCCAGGGGAGTCAGTGAAACTCCCCAGGCGAGTAGGATGCAAAAGCCAGGTGGCGAGCCAAGGGTGAGTACAAGAGTCAAGTACAGAAGACAGGAGGGTTAGAACACAAATGAAGTATATATAAGAACGGGTATAACGTAACAATCGCAAAACAGGAAATCCGAAGTAAAACTGATCACAAGCAAAATTGATTGTATACGCTTAGGTTACGGTCCCATGAGACTAGTACATCGAAGGAATAATCCAAACAAGGAAACCCTCATCTATATACCGTTATCTTATGCCACCGAATATCTAAGCGTATAGAATCAGAGTTGCAAAGTAGTCATAGCAAAATACATAACAGATGTGACAAGAGTGCTTAACAGGTATCAAAACAGGAATCATAACAGTAATCATAACTGGGGTCACAGGAAACCTATTATTATTATTACTCGTCTGACCCATATATCTCGGTATGTGACCTGGTGTACGGCCAACCCACATACATCCATATATAAGCAAGTCGAGGGTTGTTAACGGAAGTAGATGGAGAACTGATAGAACTTCTTATAGTGGTTTCCATACACCTGGAACCGGCTTTGGAGGCCCAAAGTCCCCCTATTCAGTAATTCAGATTCACTACCGCCAGTACATATATATATGTATATACATACTTTTATACCCCACCACTATAAGCAAGATATCATTCCGGCATCCATCACTTCCTCCCATACCCATACAAGTTGTCCTTTTTATGGTTTATTAACAGAATTATCAGGTTACGGAAATAACTGGACATAACAGTAATAATTGGATTCTAGAGGTGGCCCCCACGGATTCAAGAGGTGGCCCCCACCGAGTAAGGTGTGGCACTTTGTTCCGTGTGGCACTTAGTTCCATAAAACAAGACAGGATTCCCGTAAACATGACAATTACAAAGTCAGGTGTATCATGTTTGGTTTTAAAGGATAGCATGACAAGGTGGTGGTATATCAAGTAACATGCATACCAATGAGATCGATATAGTCCGGGTCAGTCATGTCATAACCAGAGGGTCTAGCAAGGTAGTGGCATGCCAGGTAGTCAGGTGATAACATACTAGATGGTCAGGTGATATACATGTGTTAAATAAAAGCATGCAACTGACTAGTCTGAGGTAATGGTATGGCAAGGTAACATAAAAGTAACTCGAAGTCCAACGACCACGAAGGGTCGGCCACGCATGGTATAAAAGCATCAAAAGATATATAGACATGAAATTAAATACATGAAAATAGGAAGTGAAATACTTATCGTCCCGATGAAATGGGAAACCCAAATAGAGATAAGAGAAGAGCGAGACTACTCGCCTAAATCACCAAAGTGCCGAAAGATCCGAAATCCACACGGAAGCTCGGGATGCGCCATAACCTGTGATATAAATATGTAGAGTGAAGAGAAGAGAGAAAGAGAGAAGGGAAGATGATGTTTGTCAAGTGACAAGTCAAGTAATACATATCAAGTAACGAGTCATGAAGTACAAGATACAAATACATGAACCAAGTATAAGATCCAAAGTTAAGAAGATAAGCAACTATAACAGACAGCCAATAATTAGTCGACTAGGTGGACAGGGTAGTCGACTAATAGAGGGGTTAGTCGACTAGGAAGATGGGGTAGTCGACTAATACTGTGATCCAGAGAGTTGGATTTCTGTTTCAGGAAAAGGTTAGTCGACTAGGGTCATATGGGTAGTCGACTAACAGACATGACAAGTCGACTAACAGTTATGTTAAGTCGACTAAATCTGAGATACAGAGAGTTAAGGTTTCTGGTTCAGGAAAGGTTAGTCGACTAGGGTCAAGGGTGTAGTCGACTAAGGGTCTCTAGTCGACTAGGAACTAAGGTAAGTCGACTAATACTGTGTTTCCAGAAAAGGTTAAGTTTCAGCTAAGGGTTTCTAGTCGACTAATCTATAGGTCTAGTCGACTAATCATCTGGAAACAGTAAACAGAACAGATTTCCTAGGGTTTGGGTTTGATGGCTAAATAATCATGGATTGAAGTCATAATTGAACATGATATGAATACACATGTATACTAAGAATAGACTAAGTCTAGATGAGTAAGATCACTCACCAAGAGAGTGATTGGTCTCCATGAGGTGAGGGAGTGATGGTGGTGGTGATTGAAGTTGATGATGAAGAAGATGGTGGAGTCCTTTGGTGTTGTTGATGCCCTTGTGGTTGCTTCCATGGTGATGAAGGAGGAAGAAGATGAAGCTAAAGTGTTGGAGTAGTTGTTGAGGTGGTGGAGATGAAGAGGAATTGGAGATGGTGAAGGCTAGGGCTTTGGCTCTTGATGAAGAGAATGAAAAAAGATATGAAATGTAAAGGAAGGATATATATAGTATTGGGATTTTGTGAAGGGGGAGCAATTTAGATAGAAGAGAGGGGCTTAATTGCAAAAAGGGGAGGTGAGGTGAGTGTCCCTCTCTTGGCCACTTGGCCGGCCATGGGATGAGGGAGAGAGAGAAATGCATTTAATGGGGGTAGGTGGGAGTTGGTGGAATAAGAAAAAGGAATTTAGAATTTTGGAAAATAGGAAAAGTGTGTGGTGGAAGTTAAAGGAAAGGAAAGAAAGAAAATAGGAAATGGGAAAGAAAATGGAAAAGGGAAGGAATACTCTTGGAATGGAAAATGAAAATAATGGAAGTGGCGGATTCCCGAGATTCAGTTGCGGATGCGGAAATCTTTCGGGAAAACACCGGAATCGTCCGAAATTCAAGTATCTCGGAACGACCCGAAATAATTATCAAAAATCAAGAATATTATATTAAGTATCATAGTGAAATCCGTTTTAAGAATACTTTATAGTTTTGAAACTAAAAATCCCGGAACCAGTTATCTACCGACTCCGATGGAATTTCATAAATTCATAAAATTCTCAGAAAAAGAATGTAAGTAGAAAATATGATTCTAAGGAATAATGCCTAAAGGACCTTCTAGAAATTCTTAGCTGATTGTGAAATAAAAATCCTGGAATCGATCAGCGGCACTAGTCGACACCGTTTTGAAGAAATTCATTTTAATTCCAGAAAAATCTAGAAAATCATAGAAAATATATAATATTGGAAAATGATATTTAAAACTAAAATCGGTCAATTCTAATTATCAGAATGTCTAAATCGAGTAATACTCTAGGATCGGGCCTTCGGTTCAGACTAGGGCTGACTCCGAATCCACGAATCCAAATCCAAGACAAAACAGTCATATAAGGAATTCATAATACAGAATAAATACAGGAAACAAATCGAAAAAATACGACCGAAAATCTGAATACGCAACTAAGTACGTATTCCGGGAACGGGGTATTACAATCCACCCACCTTACGAAAAATTGCGTCCTCGCAATTTCGTTAAGGGGTAAATTGAATACAAAGGGGACAGCGGTGGAATTTATACCAATTAAGATATGAAGCACTAGAGGTAGGGCTCTCAAGTCGACTGAACAATAATCATCCTCTGCATTTCCGGCTGATGATGTCGTGGCTGTGTAATAAATCTTTAGAATAATGCTGAATAATACTGATGATGTCGTGGCTGTGTAATAAATGAGCCAGAATACCGAAGATGAAGAAAACCCTGATAGTCCTGAGCATCATAATAAAGAAGACCGATAATTAAGAATCCCGATTGCTGTCCTCTGAAAGATAGCCAGATCAAGACCGATCTGGAGAATACCAAGCTTCATAGATTGGCCGAAGAGATCATATAATAGCTTCATTCTGAACCAGCCACTACCTCTCTAGTCTAGTCATATCTTAAAATAGTATAAGGCTTCATAAAACCAAAACAGGGAAAGGATAGGAAGAATTAGGAATCAAGGGAAAGATAGTCAAGAAATAGATAACTCTGCACTTGTAGTTGGAATGTATAACCAAGACTCATGTATTCCAGTTGCAAATTTCATTACCATTAATTTGCCCTCTGGACGTACTGAGGAAGTTAGAGCCTAAGCTCTGATACCATCCTGTAACGCCCCGATCCCGGCGATACGGGGACGTCACTGCGACGTATATACGTAGGTCAGAACTACCCTCCCGTATATACGCTAAGCATCAGTACAGACAAGAATCAGAGTACGGAAGCAAATGGTGCATTATACATTCCAACACATATATATATACAATCACAGAGTTATCACCAGATGTGATCCAATATTACAATAATATTATATCACAGATGCGCAAATGCGAGAATACAAGAGATATACAACATATATGAACGGTACAAAAGGGAGCTCCCATACAAGTGTACAAGGAAAAGTACAAGTATGAACAGTATGAAAGGCACTCACGAGTTTAAAAGAAAAACTCGAGAGACTCACAAGGGGGCCTGGAAGGATGGAGCTCTGGACGGTCGGCTGGAGGTCCACGCCACCGCTGCGCTACTCTGAGCAGCAAAGGGGGAAATCCTCACGCTCCGGGCTCCAGGACCTGGACATGAGAATCCAGGGGAGTCAGTGAAACTCCCCAAGCGAGTAGGATGCAAAAGCCAGGTGGCGAGCCAAGGGTGAGTACAAGAGTCAAGTACAGAAGACAGGAGGGTTAGAACACAAATGAAGTATATATAAGAATGGGTATAACGTAACAATCGCAAAACAGGAATCCGAAGTAAAACTGATCACAAGCAAAATTGATTGTATACGCTTAGGTTACGGTCCCATGAGACTAGTACATCGAAGGAATAATCCAAATAAGGAAACCCTCATCTATATACCGTTATCTTATGCCACCGAATATCTAAGCGTATAGAATCAGAGTTGCAAAGTAGTCATAGCAAGAATACATAACAGATGTGACAAGAGTGCTTAACAGGTATCAAAACAGGAATCATAACAGTAATCATAACTGGGGTCACAGGAAACACCTATTATTATTATTACTCGTCTGACCCATATATCTCGGTATGTGACCTGGTGTACGGCCAACCCACATACATCCATATATAAGCAAGTCGAGGGTTGTTAACGGAAGTAGATGGAGAACTGATAGAACTTCTTATAGTGGTTTCCATACACCTGGAACCGGCTTTGGAGGCCCAAGTCCCCCTATTCAGTAATTCAGATTCACTACCGCCAGTACATATATATATGTATATACATACTTTTATACCCCACCACTATAAGCAAGATATCATTCCGGCATCCATCACTTCCTCCCATACCCATACAAGTTGTCCTTTTTATGGTTTATTAACAGAATTATCAGGTTACGGGAAATAACTGGACATAACAGTAATAATTGGATTCTAGAGGTGGCCCCCACGGATTCAAGAGGTGGCCCCCACCGAGTAAGGTGTGGCGCTTTGTTCCGTGTGGCACTTAGTTCCATAAAACAAGACAGGATTCCCGTAAACATGACAATTACAAAGTCAGGTGTATCATGTTTGGTTTTAAAGGATAGCATGACAAGGTGGTGGTATATCAAGTAACATGCATACCAATGAGATCGATATAGTCCGGGTCAGTCATGTCATAACCAGAGGGTCTAGCAAGGTAGTGGCATGCCAGGTAGTCAGGTGATAACATACTAGATGGTCAGGTGATATACATGTGTTAAATAAAAGCATGCAACTGACTAGTCTGAGGTAATGGTATGGCAAGGTAACATAAAAGTAACTCGAAGTCCAACGACCACGAAGGGTCGGCCACGCATGGTATAAAAGCATCAAAAGATATATAGACATGAAATTAAATACATGAAAATAGGAAGTGAAATACTTATCGTCCCGATGAAATGGGAAACCCAAATAGAGATAAGAGAAGAGCGAGACTACTCGCCTAAATCACCAAAGTGCCGAAAGATCCGAAATCCACGGAAGCTCGGGATGCGCCATAACCTGTGATATAAATATGTAGAGTGAAGAGAAGAGAGAAAGAGAGAAGGGAAGATGATGTTTGTCAAGTGACAAGTCAAGTAATACATATCAAGTAACGAGTCATGAAGTACAAGATACAAATACATGAACCAAGTATAAGATCCAAAGTTAAGAAGATAAGCAACTATAACAGACAGCCAATAATTAGTCGACTAGGTGGACAGGGTAGTCGACTAATAGAGGGGTTAGTCGACTAGGAAGATGAGGTAGTCGACTAATACTGTGATCCAGAGAGTTGGATTTCTGTTTCAGGAAAAGGTTAGTCGACTAGGGTCATATGGGTAGTCGACTAACAGACATGACAAGTCGACTAACAGTTATGTTAAGTCGACTAAATCTGAGATATAGAGAGTTAAGGTTTCTGGTTCAGGAAAGGTTAGTCGACTAGGGTCAAGGGTGTAGTCGACTAAGGGTCTCTAGTCGACTAGGAACTAAGGTAAGTCGACTAATACTGTGTTTCCAGAAAAGGTTAAGTTTCAGCTAAGGGTTTCTAGTCGACTAATCTATAGGTCTAGTCGACTAATCGTCTGGAAACAGTAAACAGAACAGATTTCCTAGGGTTTGGGTTTGATGGCTAAATAATCATGGATTGAAGTCATAATTGAACATGATATGAATACACATGTATACTAAGAATAGACTAAGTCTAGATGAGTAAGATCACTCACCAAAGAGAGTGATTGGTCTCCATGAGGTGAGGGAGTGATGGTGGTGGTGATTGAAGTTGATGATGAAGAAGATGGTGGAGTCCTTTGGTGTTGTTGATGCCCTTGTGGTTGCTTCCATGGTGATGAAGGAGGAAGAAGATGAAGCTAAAGTGTTGGAGTAGTTGTTGAGGTGGTGGAGATGAAGAGGAATTGGAGATGGTGAAGGCTAGGGCTTTGGCTCTTGATGAAGAGAATGAAAAAAGATATGAAATGTAAAGGAAGGATATATATAGTATTGGGATTTTGTGAAGGGGGAGCAATTTAGATAGAAGAGAGGGGCTTAATTGCAAAAAGGGGAGGTGAGGTGAGTGTCCCTCTCTTGGCCACTTGGCCGGCCATGGGATGAGGGAGAGAGAGAAATGCATTTAATGGGGTAGGTGGGAGTTGGTGGAATAAGAAAAAGGAATTTAGAATTTTGGAAAATAGGAAAAGTGTGTGGTGGAAGTTAAAGGAAGGAAAGAAAGAAAATAGGAAATGGGAAAGAAAATGGAAAAGGGAAGGAATACTCTTGGAATGGAAAATGAAAATAATGGAAGTGGCGGATTCCCGGGATTCAGTTGCGGATGCGGAAATCTTTCGGGAAAACACCGGAATCGTCCGAAATTCAAGTATCTCGGAACGACCCGAAATAATTATCAAAAATCAAGAATATTATATTAAGTATCATAGTGAAATCCGTTTTAAGAAATACTTTATAGTTTTGAAACTAAAAATCCCGGAACCAGTTATCTACCGACTCCGATGGAATTTTCATAAATTCAAAATTCTCAGAAAAAGAATGTAAGTAGAAAATATGATTCTAAGGAATAATGCCTAAAGGACCTTCTAGAAATTCCTAGCTGATTGTGAAATAAAAATCCTGGAATCGATCAGCGGCACTGGTCGACACCGGTTTTGAAGAAATTCATTTTAATTCCAGAAAAATCTAGAAAATCATAGAAAATATATAATATTGGAAAATGATATTTAAAACTAAAATCGGTCAATTCTAATTATCAGAATGTCTAAATCGAGTAATACTCTAGGATCGGGCCTTCGGTTCAGACTAGGGCTGACTCCGAATCCACGAATCCAAATCAAGACAAAACAGTCATATAAGGAATTCATAATACAGAATAAATATAGAAACAAATCGAAAAAATACGACCGAAAATCTGAATACGCAACTAAGTACGTATTCCGGGAACGGGGTATTACAAATTCCAATAGGTTTATGCTCTCAAACGATATAAACATAGCGTAAATTTATTATCTGCCTTTTTCCAGAAAGTGTATACTTTCCCAGTGATTGTTCAGTTTTCAAAAACTGGTTAAAAGTTAATATATTTTGAGATGCAGTTATTTTTGCTATGAATACGGCAAGACTATTATTATTTTACTTTCTTAGGGTAGAAAAATACCTGGACGATCATGTTTACTTTTCGTTAAATTAATTATTTTAACAAAATTTAAAATATATATCGTTATGTGTATAAAAACTCTGCAGTTTCCAATTGGGCAATACGACCATGATCGCAGTGCGATCTGAAATATAATAAATTAACTGCGACAGTGATCGTTGTTTCTCTTACATTTATTGAATGCTAATAAATGGATACATTTTCGACAGAAGAATTTATGTGTACTGCGACCATTGTCGCATTATAAGCAGTCGATACAGCCTCCCAGTTCATGACTGCGACTTTGATCGCAGTACGAATTCTAAACTCATTTTTTGTTATTAATATCACTTCGACCTAAGTAGCTCACTCTGTTAGATCTATAGAATGGAAATAAGAAAATCTTAATGGACTGTATAACAAATGAATAAAATGTATACAAATTACATTAATAAACCCAACAGACCTGCTTTATAAATAGTATACATTTATAATAATAAAATGATGTATATGAATGAATTAACAATATTGTAATTAAAAAATTAAGTCAATTTTCAATCTTCACATACCATCCTCCTTATAAATTCTGTTTCTTCATCCCAACTTTTCTCTTTGTCTGCGAGTAACATGTATGCAAGCTCGCTTATTAGACTCTGTATAGTGGCCGCCGTCACAGTATCAACTGTTGATGGAGTACCAAATGCTACACTTTCAATGTATTTGCATACATATACAGCGCAATCAACACTGAAAATTGTACAGGAAAAAAATTACATGAGATTAGATTTTTGTACTCAAAATAAGCAGAAATATGTTGGGTAAATGTCACAAGAAAAATAGACCTGTTTGCTTATTGGGAACATCTTGCATATTATATATATATATTTTTTATCCTTTTATTGAAATCAATTTATAAAAATTGTAATAACCTTTCTTTCTGCAATGTCAATAAAAAAATATCAATATTAATCAAATTAAATGCAAATATTCAGTAATTGCAAGATTAAAGTTAACTCACCATTGTTCTTGCATCTGTTTGATAAAGTTTTAGTATTTTACTTGATTTTTCCACTGGGATCAAAGAGTTGTAAAAAATCTACTCTTGTGTTTGGCAATCAAATACCAACAAGGTCCAGTGAAATCCAGCTTCCTTGGCACTGCGTTTGTGATTGATCAGGAAGAACATGTACTGCACATCACTTGTCCAGTTTTTCAACAGCTGCTTGATGAAATAATCTTCCAGATCTCTATTTTTAGATACAACACTGTGCTGTAAAAATCAAAATAAATTCAAACATTTTTATATTTAATAATTAAATGCAATCAAAATATCAAAAATGACATGAAAATCAGATCTGTTACCAAGATCGCAAGTCTCTAAGCCTGGGTCTCAGTAAATATTCAACCAGGTATATTTTTATTGCTAATCTGGTAGCAGTTTGATTGATTCTGCCAAGAAAATAGACTACGACCAAGGTCGCTGTGTTGTAATTGTTAATTATAATTATGGTTGCGACCATGATCACATTCATTAGTATTCAGGTTTAAATCTTTAGGATTACTTAGCAAATGCGATCAATGTCGCAATCAGCATTATTCAGCTTCATTTTTATAACTCGACTGCGACCAAGGTCGCTGTGTTGTTATTGATTAAGAATATTTTTGCTACGACTGTGACCAAGGTCGCAATAAGCATTATTCATCTTCATTTTTTAGAATTAATTAATAAACTCGACTGCGACCAAGGTCGCAATAAATTTATTATGCCTTATCAGCCGTAAATGTGACTAGTAGAATTTTTAATCATAAAAATTATAATTTACTACATTAAGAAAAAAATTTGATGTTTTAACTAACTATAAAGGAGAAAATAGATGTTTATCCAAGCTTCGCTTCGAAAGAATAAACTTTTTAATCCTCCTTTCTTCTCTAGATGCTTCATGTAGAAATGAATGATATTGGCATCTAAATCTCTATTGAACATCAGGTCCTTATGTCATTTTTTGCAACCATTATTCCGTTATCAGGATCCTGATATGCAATAGCACTGCAAAAAAAAACAAAAAATTATTAATAATTAATTTCTTCTAATATAAATATCTTATATTTTTGATGTACTTTTAAATAAAATGAATATAATTACTCAGAGGAGGCCTTGTCCAAGAAAGTTTTGATGAGGGCTTGTTGATGTGGCTGCAGAATTTCGTATGCAGTGGTTTCAGTCAATTCTCTGATTTTTGGCTGAGTGTCTGCAATTTGTACCTTGCCGAAACCAGGGGCAGAAGTCATACCCGCAGGTTGTGGAAGAGGATCTTCAATAATTTTTTTTTTTTTGGATAAAAAATCGGAGTCATCGCGATCTCTCTCAGTGCCCTTGCGTTCTTTGACTCCCCTTTCTATCATTCCTTTAGAGTAATTCAAAACTTTTCCTTTTAATTCTTGCTTCTGAGCCAGAGTATGTTCTTGATTTTTTTCTTCAGAAGCTTTATCTTTTTGGATTTCAAGTATATATTGAATTAAATTTAAAGTAAAAGTGAGAAAATCTTTCCCAGTAATACTTACTTCAAATTCAGAACGTTTGAAATCCTCCTCTTCCATTTTCTTCTGCTCTTCGGCCTGCTTCTCCATCTGCTTCCTCATCCTTTTCTGCTTCTTCTTCTCTTCCTCCTTCCTCCTTCTTTCCTCTTCTTTCATCCACTCCTTCTCCTTCTCTTCCTGCTCTTTCTTCCTCTTCTCTTCTAGAATTTTACGATTTTTCTCCTCCTCCGCCTACAACTGCCTCTTCTTCTCCTCCTCTTCTTTCCTCCTTTTCTCCTTCTCATGCTCCTCCTCCTCTTCTCCTCCTCCTTCGCAGCAGTGGCTGCTCTCAGCTGCTCTTCTTCTTCTTTCACTTTTAATTTCCTTTGCTGCTTTTTAAATTTTCTCCTCTCTTCTCTCTCTTCTTTTTTTCTTTAATTCAGTCTTGAGAGTTTTCTCAGTCTTCATTTTTTCAATTTTTCTTTCTACCTCATAAACATAAACTCTCAAGTACTGATTTTCATTCCTCAAAGTTTCTATTTCTTCAGCTTGTTCATCCCGTGGTGCTGGCAAATAACCTGCAATAGTTGGTTCTTGTTCACGCATTGATTACTCAACTATTTTGACAGGCTCTGGTTCTATTTCCGTCGGGATGTTAGCTTCAATATTTATATCTTCTTGTTTTCCTTCATCATCTTCTTCTTCTTCATCTTCAACAGGAAGGCCAATCATATTTTTTTCATCATTTGAAATGTTGGCCATTCGATAAAAAATTTGAAAAATAATATAAACTGCGACGTTAGACAAATAGCAGTTGAAATATATCGCAGCAAAATGAACTTGTACTAGAATCGCTATCAAGGAAACTGCGATTTTGGTCACAGTCTTAAACTTTAACTCAGCAAAATAAATCAGTATTGCGATTGCTGTCGCAGTACCAATCAGAAAATAAAATAATTGTGACAATGGTCGCACTTTACTTATAACGAGCTATTAGGGAACTGCGACAATGGTCGCACTCCATTTAAATATATAAAAATATTGAACAGTCTATGGTCGCTAACTATTAAAAACTAATCATGTCTGCTTGAACATCATTAAGATCAATTTCAGTCAGGGCTCTGCTAATGTTTTGGAGGTCCCATCTTACTACCCGTGGGGTTTTGTCCTCCCAACCAGACCTCAACTCAAAATAGCAGCCCTTTCACATAGCCAATACTGCAAAATGTATTATTAAATTAGTTTACATAAACATTGTTAGTATATAAGCAAATTTCAACAACGTGTACCAACTATGATATTCATACTCACAATAATTTGCATGGAGCATCCTTGCAGCTCAAATGTGGTGTGCCTGAAGATGTCCATTGACTCAATTAGGAATTGACAAACAGCTTTATCCCTGCATATAGTATTCATCAGCTGAATATTAACAATTTGTTCCACTATATACCATGGCACCGTGCATTTACTGCCAGAAAAGAATAGAATGGCCGACATATACAGGATGATTATTGTTGTAAAGTCTTGAGCTGCAAGTCTTTGTCTGTCTCTTATAATTTCATTTAAAGTCACTTGCTGCTCAAGCTGTTCATCCTTGGTCACATCTAATTCAGTCATCCTCCTTTTCTTGACCAAAAGATCATCCAAAGCTTCTTCAATTGATAATTTCGTGATCTTTTTTATATTAGGGAAATAATGTTTTATAACCCCCTGTCCTTCATTGTACAGGTCTTATTCATAATAAAATTGACCAATTGATAGGTAGACCAAAAGTAAGGGCAACATTCTCTACTGTTAACTCAATTTGTTTGTCCCCAATTAGAAAGGTCCTATCCTCTACTGTTAACTCAATTTGTTTGCCCCCAATTAGAAAGGTCCTTGTATCCCTATCATACTGGTCTACAATTTTTAGCACACTTATATTTGATTTTAGGCATTTTTCAGCACCAAACTCCTCATTGTAGAAGGCCATGAAAATTGGACCAAACGGGGTCTCCTTCTTTGCAATGACAAAATCTGCCTGAATGTGTTTTTTGAATTTCCTTATGAATTCGCACATAGGCTTTAGGCTCGATCTCATAGGACGAACCTTCAGTTCTTACTTACCTATAGATGCAGAAACATTAACAATATTAGTATAAAAATAAAGGTTGCAGTACTTTTAAATACAATTTTAAAAAATAAAAGACTGCGACCTTGGTCGCAACGGTCTTTAATAAACTATAAAACACTCCGACCAAGATCACACTGACATATTACACTGCGACAGTGGTCTCAATATCATAATTAAACCAAATAATTAACTAATGAGGTCCTTTGTTTCTTCATACTGCGACCGCGGTCATAGTGTCCATTTAAGCTAACTTAGCAGAACATAAAACACTACAACTAAGGTCGCACTGTTATATTACACTGCGACAGAGGTCGCAATTTTCTAATTAACACAAATATTTTACCATGAAGGGGCATTTGTTTCTTCATACTGCGATAAAGGTCGCAGTATCCTATAAGGCTAACTTATTAGAACAGACTGCGAATAGACCCCCAAAAATGAGATAACGGACGGCAACACTGCGACATCAGTCGCAGAATTTAAAAAATAATAATCTTAAAAAACGGACGTTAATAATTTAAAAAAAAATTTGTCTGTCTGCGACCAAGGTCGCATAAACCTAAGACGCTAATACTAATAACTGCGACCCGAGTCGACAAAAAATGGAATCAAAAAAATAACTTTTGACCTTAGTCGCTGTGTTAAAAATTTAAAAATTTAAAAAAAATAAATCTCTAATAAAATCTTTAATTTCTATTGTTCTTTTCATCTTAAACTGTGAGTTGGATTAAATATTCTTACTTCTTTAAATCCAAAAAAGTGACTCTTTCTATATTATTTGCGACCATGGTCGCACGCTTTAAAAAAAAAAAGTTTAACTAATTTATTTTTAAAACCAAGATTCTTGAAAAATTTAAGAAAAAAAGAAATTTCCCGATAAAATTCAGTTCATCAAACACTTTTAATTGAAGTTAAATTAAAATATGGAATTTTCTGTAAAAAAAAAAAAGAAAGGGAATCAAAACTGAAAAATAAAACTATGAAGGGTTACAGAACCTAAAAAAAAAAAATTTAGGTTTCCCCTTTACCTTTTTCCGCGGATGATTTCTTGGGCGCCATCTTGATCAGATCTTTTTTTAAAAAAACAAAATTTTTATCGAAAAAGATCGAAAAATTAGCAGAGAAAAAAAACACTAAACTTTTCAGATTGATGAACTGAAAATTTCAGATCTGTAATTTTTTTCAAAGGAAAAGTTTTACATACAGTAAAAAGTTGTGAGTGAGGGTAATTTCGTCAATGCGATTGTTGAAGTGACTGATACTTACTCGGGCGGGAATTTTTTGGTTTTTGTCCGCAAAAATTAATGACCAATTCGTGGCTATTATTTTGCCATGTCCCGCCGGCTGAGAAACTCTCTCAGCTGGCGGCTGAGATACAGTAACCCCATATATATATACATATATACATACATACATATATATATATATATACATACATATACATATATACATACATATGTACATATATATAGAGAGAGAATGTAAATCAGCTGACACAGGAGACAACTCCTCCTATGTCGCACTCAAAAATCATATTTCCCGAATGAATTTTCAAGATCCGACCACACATTATCATCTTCATATTCTATGATATATACATATAAAAAATCAAGTGATTTGAAGTTTGTTTACTACATTTTTTTTGGGTTCAAACATTAACGGTTTTTTAACAATAGAACAAAATAGAACGTTTAGATCAATGAGTAAACGAATTTCAAATCACTTGATTTTTTAGATGTGTATATCTTAGAATATGAAGATGATAATATACGGTCGGATCTTGAAAATTCATTCGGGAAATATGATTTTTGAGTGCGACATAGGACGAATTTGCCTCCTGTGTCAGCTGATTTACATTTCTCTCATATATATATATGTATATATATATATATATATATATATATGAGAAAAATGGGAATCAGCTGACACAGGAGGCAACTCCGTCCTATGTCGCACTCAAAACTCAAGTTTTCGATTGAATTTTCAAGATCCGACCGCACATTATCATCTTCATATTTTAAGATATATACATATAAAAAATCACCTGATTTGAAGTTTGTTTACTTCATTTTCTATTGGTTCAAACATTAACGGTTTTTTAACAGTAGAATAAAATGGAACGATTAGATCAATGTGTAAACGAACTCTAAATCATTTGATTATTTATATATGTGCATCTTAGAACATAAAGATGATAATGTGCGGTCGGATCGTGAAAAAAAATTCAGAAGTTATGATTTTTAAGTGCGACATAGGACGGAGTTGCCTCCTGTGTCAGCTGATTCCCATTTCTCTCTCTCTCTCTCTCTCTCTATATATATATATATATATATATATATATATATATATATATATAATATATATAGAGAGAGAGAGAGAGAGATGTACCTCAGCCGCTAGCTGAGAGAGACTCTCTCAGCTGTTACTTGAAAATGGTCGCAAACTTACTGCAACATGGTCCCAGTCCACTGTAACATGATCGCAGTTCTAAAAAATCATATATTTTCAGTGTAATTAGGACTGCGACTATAGTAGCAGGCCTCAGAAAAAGACTGCGACCATGGCAGCAGTGCTCATAAAAACATTGCAACTTAATCACAGTCCTCATATAACACTGCGACCAATGGTACCAGCATCCAAAATTGTGGTTAAAATTCAGCCACATTGCGCCAGCTGAGAGAGTCTCTCTCAGCTGGCGGCTGAGGTACAGATCCCTCACACACACACGTGTGTGTGTGTGTGTGTGTGTGTGTGTGTGTGAGGTACAGATCTCTCAGCTGGCGGCTGAGGCACCACCAAACGGAGAGCACCACCAAATGAAGTGCACCGCCAAGGAGGGGCACCGCCAAATGAGGGGTACCGTAGCTGATCCTTATTACGCCAATAAAGGAGCTATCAACAAAAGCTCAGTATGCAGCACACGAATTTCATTGATTGGCCCCTGATACATAGGGTCTTGAGGGAAAACATCTGCCAACACTTGTGTGTCCCCATGAGAAAGGTATACAATGTTAAAGTCTACTAATAAATCTACATGTAAGTGTGCACATACAGGAATAAACCAAAAAACAAGACATCCATCTATGTACAAGGGTTCAAGTACAAACATAACTGAAGCATACATGTTTGTCTCTTAATGATCCCTTCGAGCGGAAATTTTCTTACTGCAGGGATGTGTACGTAGTACATCTCAGACTCTTAATGTCCTTTTGGATCGAGGGCCTATACTTCGTACACGGTCGGTTTGTACACGGTAGGCTCTCAGTGATCCTTTTGGGGACTAGGACTTGTACTCAATAGACAGTCGATCCATATTGGTCATTTTGGGATCCAGGACCTGTACTTCATGTACGAGCGAATTTTCGTGATCCTTTTGGGATCCAAGACATGTACATTGTACTCGATTGACAAGTACAATCAAAGAGCAAAATGGATGTCATCGGGTACCCTTGATCAAGCACGCTTTGCATTCTTAATCAAGGGGGTATTGTAGACACCTAGATTTTCGTGATACACTTTGAATGTATAATCCTTGTACATTGGCCTGTAATTAACAACCGGATGCACATTAATTTTAAATGAAGAGATCCGGATGCGCGTATCGTACACGTCCTAATGTGAAGTGTTTCTTGGTGATTTATAATTGATTATTGTTTTTATATAGAATATCAACAACCTTTTTTCTATATAACCTGAATGAAGAGCTTTTGTTGCTTTGCGATCTGAGACCATAACGGTCAAAGAAGACAGAGACACGAAGGGTCATGGCATGGGATTTTGTTTCTGCTGGAGATGTAGTACTTTAATCATAATTTAACCTCTCATTTGACAAAGTCTCCTGCTTGTTTATTTATTTATTGAGATAGAAGGATCAAGCTAAACATCCCAGCCTTTCATTAATAACATGTTGATAAAGGATTCTTCAACATAAACCATTACAAATGATGGCAGCAAGCACATGATCCTGCATGGTTTGTGCCTGTGCTCCAAAATAAAAGTAAAAGTCCTTAGACTCTTGGCTCAGATGGTCAAGAAAGCACAAACAGCAGCAGTATTGGCTTGTGTTGCAAAATCGCCATGTAGCTTGCTCCGTCCCTCATCGAATGCTGAAGACGCTCTCAAGATTTCCCTGTTTCGTCCCCATAAATATATCCGCTGAATATATCCTTTTCGGTCAGAAAATGAAATCATAAAACATCAGAGTTACCTGAGATCAATTTATAGGAACCAGAAAGTAAGCTTGCATGTGAATGTCAAAAGGTCAAAAGCATAATAATCTCATAATGTTAAAACATTTCTCAAAAGAAGTAAAAAATTGATGAGTGCAGGCGTTCACAAGAATCAGTCTCTATACAAATCTACACCCGATGGGCCAACTCACTTGTCCCTGAGCTGTGGAATTTTGGATAAACAGGAACATGAAGGAGAGGGATTAGGATTACCTCAGTGGAAGCAGTAGCAGTAGTGGTAGGTTCAATCCCGCTCCTTATAGTCGTCTCAATTCTCGACAATAGGCGGACATTTCAAGAACGGTCACCCTCGAATCCACAGTTCAAGTACTCAATGAAATCACTTTGTGATTGAGAGAAAAGAGATGTACTTTTTAGTAGAAGAAAAACTTCTAATCCACATTCTACTTCTTATGAGTTTATATACTGGTTAGGACATAGTATTATAATTTTTCATCTCCAACGGAGATAGAGTTGTTATCTAACAACAACTATCAAGATCTAAATCAATTTCAAATCAAGATTATGTTATCTTATCCTGATGAGATCTTTCATATATTCTTATTAGGTCTAGCCCACTATGGGCGCCTAATAAAGTCCCAACTCGCTCAGCGAGTATTTTAATGGTTCTGACTTATGGGAGATCAAAAAACTATGACCATAGCGAGTATAATAATCTATAAATGTAATGAAAAAGGTAGCACCATACCGTGCCCTCACACTCATTGGCCCACAGATGTCGGAATGAATTAATTTAAGAGGTGGAGATGTCAAGTGGCTTTGCCAAATGGCTTCCTAGTCGGCTTGCCTGATAAACAATGTTCACATGTAGGCAAGCTAACTTTATCGAGTTTGCCTAATAGGCCTTTTTTAGCTAACCTGTTCATTCTACCTTAACCAATATGGCAAAGTCTCACATGCCTAGTAACAAAATTATCCGCAATAGTCAAAAAAAAAAAATAGAATCATTATTTGAATAACAAATATCCAAAACAAATAATCCATTATGAATAAAACCACTGCCATAAAAAGTGGTTCCCATCAATATTTAAACACCATTATTTTCGAAGGACAAACAAAAACCTAGCCTAAGCAAAGCAGTAACTGACAACAAGTTTCGCCGAACATCAGGAACATAAAGGACATCATGGATTAGAAGTGCGCGTCCTCCACGCAAGTCTAGCTTGTAGGTGTGTACACATACCCAGTACATCCACACCATCACAGTTTCCCTTGCAGAGAACTTTGCTACCCGATGGTATTCGACGATACTCCACGAACCCAACTTAATCCCTCGCTACATATTCGGTTGCTCCTGAATCAACAATCCATTCAGAGGAAAGATGAGCTACCATGACATGGCTTGTAACAAAATAAAATGAGAACTCAAATTAGGGAGTACCTTCTTTGGCTCAGTGCAATCACGAGTGAAGTGTCCTTCCTTGCCACAGTTAAAGCACGTTGTGCTAGTTTTGCCCTTCTTACCACCACGCGCTCGCCTCTCTTGCGCTTGGTAGAATTAGCCTTCTTAAACACAGGTCCAGAATTCCCATTCTTTCCGCCTTAATTTTTCTTACGCTTCAGCCCAAATGGCCTCTGCGAAGCAGACTGAGTAGTATAAGACGAGCCATTAGCTTTAGCAGCTTCAAGCTCCAAATGACGCGAAAGATCATCAAATGTCTCATTTTGCGGCATGTTCAGTCTCGTTTGCTCCCAAGTGTCAGGCAGAGAATAGATGCCAGCTTGGACTTGTTGTTCATCACTCAAGTTGTTTCCAGCTGCTTTGAGTTCGTGAATCATGGATGACATCTGCCTAAGATGATGCTTCATATTCTCATTAGGGCGCATCTCATGAGAGTCAAACTTGAGAGTCAACGCACGCAATCTCATAGCAGAGGTTTCGCCAAATTTGAGTTTCAGGGCATCCACATTTCGCGAGCAGTCTTATAGTCCTCGAACGCACTGATCAAATCATTGTGCATGCTGCTCAACATAACAAACCGTGCACAACGATCTTTCTTGGCCCATTTTGCATAGGCCTCAGCATCGCATCGGTGTTGTGGACCGCTGCCCTCCACCGGAGGCGCCTCCATGGACTGTGTCAGGGTTTCCAAAATCTCTTGCTCAACAAAGAGATATTGAACCTTGCGGTGCCAAATGTCATAATTTTCACCGTCTAGGTTCTCTCCTTTGTTGAAGTCAGTAATGACATTCTTGGACGCCATCTACGATTTGCAAACAAGGATAAAAGATATTATTACTAGCACCCACAAATAATATTTATTTTGCAGCAAAAATATCCTAATATAAAGCCAATAATTCACAAATGATACAAAATCAAAAGATCGTTAAACTCAAAATCATCATTTATATATCAAATATTTACTATTAGTTTAAATTAGATTTTTACGCAAAATATGTATAGGAGCTTAAAACAAATCTTAACTATACTTACTCAAATAATATATATTAATAATTATTTAGTGATGCAATGCGCATACCAAAAATAATTATTATAAGGGCTGCTCCAAACCCAAGCATTGCCCAAGGAGTCGTCCTAAAGAATCCCTTAGGGATTTTTGCCGGAGGCAGTGCCACTCGTGGGTGCTCCCGGCCATAGCAGTGCTGCAGCAGCGATAGTAGCACTTGTGAGAGCCACTACTTAGTAGCAGTAGCGTCACCAATGGCGCTATCTTGCCGTGATAGCGACAATTTGGGGAGCTGCCAACTATAGCAACAACGCCCCCAAGAGGCGTTGCCATGCTTGCAAAGCCAACAGTGCCCCAGGGCGCTGCCGGCTGCGGCAACAATGCCCCAAGGCCCGCGGCCATTAGAGCCAGCAGCGCCTCCGGTTGCGCCCCCCAAGCGAGCACTGTCGGTCAGGCCGCAACAGCGCCTTCCAAGGGGGCGTGCCTGCAGAGCTAGCAGCGCCCCCAGGGCACTGCCGACATAGGCCGCAGCCCCCCCAAAGGCACCGTTGGCCTTGGCAATAGCTGGTGGCACCCCGAGGGGTACAACCAGCTCTATTAGCGCCGAGCTCTGAAAGAGATGACTCCCTTTTGTTGAGGGACAAGAACTCCCTAAAATGAGAGACGAACTCCCTAGGTTTATAAGAGGGAAAAAAAATTCCCTAAGATCAATTTTACTCAATCATCCCACAATGCAAAATTCCACAATCTGGCTCAGATACCAATGTGAAATTTTGGATAAAAAGAAACATGGAGGAGAAAGATTAGGATTACCTCAGCGGAAGCAGCAGTAGTGGCAGGTTCAATCCCGCTTCTTATAGTCGTCTCGATTCTCGACGGTAGGTGGACGTTTCAAGAACGGTTACTCTTGAATTCACAGTTCAAGTGCCCAATGAAATCACTTTGTGATCGAGAGAAAAGAAATGTATTCTTTACTAGAGGAAAAACTACTTCTGTAGAAGACAACTTCTCACCCACATTCTACTTCTCATGGGTTTATATAGTGGTTAGGAGATAGGATTGTAATCTTCGTCAAGATCTTAGGAAATAGAGTTGTTATCTAATAATAACCATCAAGATCTAGATCAGTCTTGATTAGAAATTCAAATCAAGATTATCTTATCTTATCCTAATGAGATCTTTCATATATTGCGCCCAATAAAGTCTCAACCCACCCAATAGGTACCTTATTCCTACATGAGCTCTACATGAGTTCTTTTGGCATTTCAACAGAGAAACTGAGAGCTACCCGAGTTAGATTCAAACAGAGAAACTGAGAGCTACCCGAGTTAGATTCAACTGCTCCTTCCTCCCAACCGTACAAAGAACATCTAAATCTTTCCCCACATACACAAAAGAGTAAGAAGATCAAAAAGAGAAGAAAAATTAACAGTCAGTCTGGTTCACATATTGTCCAGTCTTCCACCTGTGTCGGCTAAAATCAGACACATACCTGAATGTCAATTCACATCCAGCAATGGTGCACTGGTAGGGCCGCTCTCCGGTGTGAATCCGGAGGTGCTCGGTCCTCGCCCACTGCCACTTGAATGACATCTGGCACCCCTTCCACGGGCATTTCAGGGGCCTCTCATCATCATGGACTCGCAGGTGCCGCATCAGATCCTTGTGAGACCTGAACTGTTTTCTGCACCCCCTGTACATGCACCTGTTTTGCATGTGCAGGTGCAGGTCCCCTTTCTCCTAAATTTCAAGCAGAAGCCCTATATCACACTCATAGAATTCCTCGAGCTTGTCTTTGCCCGACCTTTTAACACTAGACACTGCCCTGTTCTGCACCACTGTTCGAAAACCCACCTTCTCCGGTGCACCCATCACCTGCCTTGTCCTTGGCCTCAAGCCCTCACAAGGGCCATGAATAAAGCCGCCATTGTAAATTTGATGGTCTTCGGCAATATGTTTTTCTTCTCTGTCACTGCAGATAAAGCTCCCAGTTCGCTTGTGATTGTCTTCTGCCATCTGCTCTTCTCGCTTTCTTTTGCTTCTTCGTCTCACATACTGTATGATACATACAGTGTTCTGATTTTTATTACAACTTTCAACAAAGAGCTCTTATTCTCATCAGATTCCTGGAGTTCATAACTTTCAGCCGCAGAGGCAGCATTGATATGTTCTGAGTTTGTTGAACTACTCTCTACCACAGGCTTCAAACTGCTAACCTTATTGTCCGTATTTGTTCCATCTACAGAGATCTCTCGCTGCACTTCAGAACTTACAACCATTGAAGCGTTTTGCTGGGTTACCGACTACAAATTGCTCACCCTCTGCAATTTGTTCTCAGTATCTGGAATCTCTTCCTGCATTCCACACTAGTAGTATCTAGCATTGGCAGGTTACTGACAAGCAACCTTGTCTTGAAGAATGATCATCATTTCCATCCTCCCAGGTTCCTCTGCAATAGACAATTCTTGCTGCACTCCGCAGCTATCCACTGAAGACGGGTGCTCAACAAAATGCTTTTCTGATCTCAAAGAAGGATCTATTCTGCCTTCCATCTTAGGCTTCTCTCCAATAGGCACACCTAGTTGTCGAATCTCCTTATCCTGCAACCAGTCTATTGTCGACAGATTAGTGACAACCTGCTCAACTGATTCAGAAGATGATTAACACTCTCCCCCATCTTAGGCACCTCTTCAACAGACACTTTAACCATTGGAATCTCCTTCTAATGAACCCCCAAACTATCTACTTTAGACTGATTACTTACAATCTGTCCTACCGACTTCAAAGAATGAGAAATATTGAGTTCCAAATTAGACTCATCTGAATTTGACACTTCTAATTCAGCAGTATCATTTGATAATGCTGGAACATGAGATTGCTCTGCAGACAATAAATAGTTAACAAGGCCACTGACCCTTGATTTACACTCCTGTGGCATTGCAAAGTCTTGGAGCTCTCCAGTATAAGCAACAGCTCCCTGAGAAGCAGGATCAATATCTGACTCCACATTGGTGTAAACCTCACTCTCAGAATTAATTTCATCCAAGGCTTCAATTTCATCCGGAACTTCAGAATTCGTGGCCTCAAGCTCCAGCAGATGTGGCTGAGACTCTTGGTTCTTGGAATTATCAATTCTGCCCTTGGTGAGAAATTGTATTGGAGTCTGTCCCATGACATATTTGAACTCTCCAACACTGGCATTAGGACACAAGGATGATGGCTTTCACTTGAAAGCTCTCAGAATTAGTATCCTCATCGGCTCTGCTAACTTTCAGACGAAACCAACTACCTTCTTGCATTTGAAGGTCTTCAGTAGAAGATACATGAACAGTAAGTAAGCCTTTAGTATGGTCAACTTCAACTCTCTCACTAAGATTATCACTATAGGAAGCTGTACTGTAATCATCATTGACATTAACAACTGAACTTCCATTGCTACTGCCAAATTCTTTTTGAACATTTTTAAAGCCATAATGCTTGCTAGCCATATAATTTGGATTTCTCCTACAGCTTTGGAAACCTTTAACCTTTGGAGAAAAATTGGCATTTAAATATCTTTCTAACACATTGCTCTCCTCCATGTCTGCGTCAATGTGTGATTTTGCTACACTTATACCAACTACCTTGTACAGAGTGGGAGATCATTTTGAATGCCACTTGAGGGTTGAAAAATCTGAAAGAGAAACAGGATCAGAAAATATTCTAAGCAGAGCCAATGTAAGCCGTTCTTCTTTCGATGTTGATTGCTTTCTGAGCTTCATGGAGTACTGTAGATTCACTACCAGTTTTGAGGTCCAATCTTCGCCGTGCTCTTCATGTTCTCCATCGTCAATTGAGATATTAATTAGATTCAGATCTGATGGGGATGCGTTCTCACGGGGAATCTGATGCAGATCAAAACCATATCCGCATCTTCAAGGACCGGGATAATTTTATTAGCTCACCTAAAACTTGATTTCTTTTAGAATAATCAAATAAAACCAAGGTTGCACTTGCAATTTGCACATATTAATCTGATTTGAAGTTTCTTGATACATCAAATTTCAAAATGACTAACAGGGGTAAATAAGGTAGAAATGAAGAACAAAATTTCTCATGAATGCATGAAATACTAATCTTGTAAATGTAAGCCCAAACTGTGAATTCAACAACAGAAGCCAGCTTGATACAGCATGCAGAATATGTAAATTAGAAATCTACATGTCATTATCAGTTTAAATGTGGTGGAAATTTAAATAGATATGGGCTGGCTGTGTGTCCTTTTTGTTTTGCGAGAATATGCCTTACTAACCTGAATGGCATATAACCAGCACGTGTGCACCACCCTGCTGTGCAACAACTCATCGACCTCAAGTGCATGTTGCAAGCAGAAGATCCGTGGTCTATTAAATCCATGAGAAGAAGTCCGCTTTGTCTTTTCACTACTACTTGTTTTCACTGGTACACCATGTATGCTGTGTGTTTCAGAGAGAGGTTTTGTGCCAGGAACTATGGCTTTGCTTAATACAATTTCTCTAGCTGAATTAGTCTTTGTGTTCATACTTTCTCTCAGGCCTGCAAGCAGATGGTTCGAGAAGTCAGTATTACTTTCATCTCTAGAAAACCAATTGGTGTTGAAAACATTTTGGTTAAATTAATCCGGCTGCCTAGAAATTTCCTTACCATTATCATTCAGCAACTTAGGGCCATCACAAGTACCTATGCCTTCTAGAAATGAGACATGATCAAATTGTGCAGGAGACACCTTGCAGCTTGATTGGGATTTTCTTGCTCCTGCAAAATATTGCAAGTTCCCTCTGCACACGCGAAAATCATGGTAAAGTTTATTTTTTCGAATTAACATAAATAATTCACAAGCTGATTGATAAAAGACAACCTCAAACAGACAGGCAACATCATTATGAATAATGTTTGCCTATGGGCAAGGAAAAGAATCAACCAAACAAACCTAGGTCAAAGTAGTCCTGTGAATAGATTAATAATATATCAGATACTATTTAAGCATGCAACAAAAGTGCTGATTACCAGAAACATGACAGTCTCTGAATTATTGTATTGTCAAGAGGGACTAACCCAGAAGTGTCGTCAGGTTCTAGTAAGCCACTTGAGGAGTTACAAATGCTAGAAAGGGTATAGATGAAGAGTAACAGATATGAAACGTGTTTGGGTAACATGAAATCAGTGATAATATTACTAATCATACTTCACCAACAAGATACGATCGGTGAGTAGGGAAACACCAAAATCTATTAATCTAGTGAATTGTTTAAGCAAAGTCACGTGTAGACTAATCAACCTCAATTCAAGAACAAGTTAAAAGTAATATTTATGCTATGCATGCAGTTATATGATCAATTTTAAGATTAGCATATTAAGAATAAATAGATATGGACCACACCAATTTCAGTAGACAATAATAAAATCGATAAAAGCTCAAAGATTAAATATCATACTACAAAGTAACTGATCTGGATCAAAAAAATATACACAGTAAAGTGTCCTTGTGATATCTGCTGGATGTGTAGCTCTATCTTTCGTAGTTCCAATGCCTCAAAAATCACTTGAATCGGGCTCTGGACGACTGAGAAACGATCGAAACCAAAACTCTACCGCTAGCAAGTATGTTATGCAAACACGTATGCACTATAGCTGCGGATCCGATTTGCTGCTTGTTGGGTTCAGGTCTGGGTCTGCACAGTTGCGAAACCAGGTCTGGATCCGGAGCGAGTTGGGTCGTGCTGCTAGCGGGTCAGGTTGATATCGGGTCAGGTTTGCTGAGTATCAAACCAAGCTCAATTTGTTGTTAAACTTGATGGTAATCATGCAACCAAATGAAGAGGACAAAGTTTTCGGTGACAGGGGTCGTAGGGTACTTCATCGGTGGTGCTCGCAGGAGGAGGAAGACGAAGGTGAGGATGGCAGCGATGAGATTGACGAGGAGATGGTGCCGTCGAAGTGACCTCGTGGCGGCACAGACAAGGCAGCAAGGGTGATGGTGGAGAGGGGCGGAGGTGACTGTAGACAAGGGAACAAAGATGGGGAGGTGGTGCAGGTGATGACAGTAAGGGGAGACGGGAAGCGCAGTGGTGCTGGGGACAACAAGGGAAGAGGGGGAGGCGGTGATTGGGTCTTAGTGACGTGGCGAGAAGAGGAGGGGAGATTGGCGGGCCAGCTAGGGCTAGTCCTATGGTTGTCGGGTGAGAGAGGGGTGAGAGAAAGCGAGAGAGATGAACAATATGTTTTTTTGGGATTTTCAAGGATTTTTGGGAAAAAAATTAAAGTATGGGTTTTGAAGATGGATTAGGGTTTTGAAAAAGGACAAGGGGAATAGGATAAACTAATTAGGGTTTCACACTCCTAATTAGGGCTAACTAGAGTTTTACACTCCTAAAATAATATTTTTCTAGGGTTTCACACTCTTAAGAGAGAATTTGCGAGAGAATCAAGATCACTCACAAAGTTAATGTTTCATAATAATTCAACATTCATTCCTTAATTACCTAGTACATGAACCTTTATTTAGACTTTATAAAAATTTAACTTTCAGATTACAACCCATGTGGTACTAAACTTCATAAGAAAAAATTACTAAATAAAAGAAAAAATCAACTCAAATAAAATAAAAATATATCAATTCCAAATCAATCAGGCCATATGGATGTGATATATCTTCTCCACTAATGATATACGCGCCAAGATTGTGGTTGGATATCCGCATCATTCTCCCCAGGTGGGAGAGACCTCGACCTCGTCGAGTTAAAGCTAGAAATACTTTCATAATGCTCCAAAGCATTTGAATCAATCGGCTGCAAGTCACTCGGTCAATCCACATTGTTGGCCCAAGAGTACACTCTGATTTTATTTTGATGATTACAAACCACATGAAGTTATTCGGTACTAATCAAGTACAAGTGTATAAGTTTTTCAGGTCAAAGAATATTTTGTTTTACTCTTCCTCTAAAGAAAGGTGTTCAAGTCTCAAGATCAGTCAAGGATGGGATTCAAGTTCGGACAATCAAAATTGACTTTTAGAGAAGCCCACTTGAAGATTGTTTGAAAACTTATAGAACCGATGTAAGAAAATAGAATATTTAAATGTAGAATGTAGAATTGATGCACAAGAAGTCACACACAAAATATAAGTTTTCATATCGAGATTTCCGGTTTTGGTATTTCACAAGAATTGGTTTTTGATACATGTCCTATAATTTTTAAATTTTTATATCTCATTTCAAACATATATCTCATAGCCTATGTGTTGCCAAATCAAATTTCAAACTAGTTTAAAATATTTAAAAATGAATTTCATATCAAAAACTCTATTTAAAATGATTTTTTGGGTTGGGCCAGTCGACTGGACCAGTGCATTGAAAATGCAGAACCGGCAGCATGTGCATTTGTGCATGTGCACATTTGTCGAACGACCGACCAGTCGACCACAAACCTAGCAGTCGACCGGGTAATCGGACCGACTGTCAGAATTTTTGAGCACCCAAGTCTCTGTTAAGAGATGACCGGGTGGTCGACCGACATGTAACAGCTACTTTTTGTTTTAGGGAGCCGGTTGACCGGGCGGTCGACCGAAGTCCTGCAACAGCTACATCAACGACTAGTTTTTAAATTTTGAAACTTTTAACTTTTTCTCCGACGGGTATATTTGCCCTTTTTGGGTTTAATTACCCTCTTAATGCCCTGATTAAACCCTCTAATTATATTTATCACTTGTGTATATATATAGTTCATTTGGAGAGGATTAAACATAAACAAATCTTTTGATTCTGAGAAATATTTCGAAAAATCAAGTTTATTCAAAAGAGAGAGTTTTCTAGTTTCCTTATTTCAAGTGCTCTCATTTTCAAACCAATTTCTACAAGTTGTCAGCTCTTAAACTCATTCATTCTAACTGAATTTTCTCTCACAAAACTTCTTGAGCTTTACTTTTATTCCATACTATAGAAAGTTGTAAAAGAAAGTATTTGTGATCTTTGTGGTCACTAAGAACTTGTAAACCTCATTGACTTTGTGCTACCTCTTGTGTAGAGGATTGAGAGTTGGAGTTGTGTGCTCCAGTCTTATGTAGATCTTTTAGTTCCATTGTGGAGGTTTCTTTGTGGAAGATCCTTAGTGGATAGTGAATCCTTCACAGGGTGAAGCCGGATTGCAAAGGCGGTGACCAAACCATTTTGTGCACTTGATGGTGATGAGAACACTTAGTCCAAAATTGTCACCAAAGAATTTGATGCTAATGCTAAGGCACACTATGCCTTACTTCAAGTCTTGAATGATGATATCGCTAAGGTAATTCATTGCAAATCCGCCTAGGAGATTTGGTCATGCTTAGTTGTCATACACGAGGAGACATCACAAGTCGAAAGAGCAATTGATCGCTTACATTTTCAATATGAAATTTTTTTATAAATGAGAATAAATTCATTGATGGCATGATTACTAAGTTTACTAAAATTACAAATAGTCTTGCTTTTTTAGGTGATGAGATTGACAATGACCAAAAGATGAGGAAGGCCATACATGCACTTCCTGAAAATACACCTAGAGGGGAGGTGAATAGGTGTATGGCTAATCTAATGACAAATGATGCGGAATTAAAAACTTAATTGTAACATACTAAGTGTAACCAAAGAGTGTAGTCGAATTCCCGGTGAAGGGCTCTGGACTAACTCCTCTAGATTCCTCTAAATAAGAGTTGAGGTGCTATTTGAAGCTCTCTTGGTTCAACACTAGTATGATATGAACAATATGAAACAATGCAAGGTATAAGAGAGAGTTAGAGATAGTGGATCAATCACAAACAACGAGATATGTTTCGAGGTTCGAGCCACTGCTTTACGTCCCCGCCTTCACACAGAAAGATTTCCACTAATGCGTCCACACAGGACTTCCCACACAGGGAAGCTCCACTGAGGATTTGGGTAATACAAATTTGGAGTACACAACTCCTCTCTCAAACAACAACCACCTCTACACAAGAGGCAAGGCACAACAACAATCACCTCTCACTAGAGGGATAAGGCACTAAGCCTAACAACAACAATCACCTCTACACTTAGAGGGATAGGCACAAAACCAACACAATCACCTCTCACTAGAGGGATACCAACAAACACAATCACCTCTATACTTAGAGGGATACCCAAAGTAAAGAAAGGTTACAACTTTTGGTGATCACAAAGATCACAAACAACTTTGGTGATCACAAAGACCACAAACCAATTTTCTCACCAAAAATAAGATCATATAGATAGGATAGATATGATAGCTCAAGTGTGAGAAATCAAGGTGTTTGCAAATCAAAACACAAAGAAAAATACTTGGGAAAACAATTAGAATAAGATATAAATGAAGATCAAAACCAATATCCCAAATACTCTATTTTTCTTTGATTTTTTCAACCCTTGAAAACAAATAAAGATAAAATCTTTTAGCCCAAAAACTCTTGAAAACTTGTTGCTAAAACACTTAAGAAGATAGGAAAATTTGCTATTAAAATTATTGATGAAAACAGCCCAAAGGGATGGGTATTTATAACCCATTTCAAAAACTAGTCGTTGGGTCAAAGTCAGCAGAAATTCTGCTGCTGGTCGACCGATCCCAGGCTTTGACCTATCGGTAGACCGGGGCCAGAACAGGAGAGCAGAGCTCTCTGGCCGGTCGACCGGGGCCAAATCTAGAGAGCAGAGCTCTCTGGACGATCGACCGCCTAGTCGACCGGCCCTCAAGCCATTTGGCCGTGCACGCTTGTGCACATCGATCGACCGGTCCGGTCGACCGACTTCTATCTCGGTCGACTGACAGAAGGCCAGGTCAAACAATTATAGGGATTAAAACTTGGACTTTTTAACTTCTAAAACATCCCATAAAATACACATAAATTCCATAAAAATAAGTTCTTATAAGATCTTTGAAATATAAATATGTGTGACTAAAATTCAACACATATTATAAACTATTTGAACCATTTTTGTGATAATGAAATTTGGCCTTTAAACAAAAATAGTATTTTCTAGAAACCAAACTTTGAAATGGAAATCTGATTTTTCCAAAACTCATGTAAATACAAAAACATGATATTGAAACAAATTTGAAGCATACTGTATATGGATAGAATCCAATAACATATAAGATATATATTTATGTTTTTGTCATGAAATCCAAAACCGGTTAAACCGAAAACCAAAACCAATAAACTTAAAACTTTTGTGTGTGTGTAAACTTGAGCATATCAATACTATTTACCTTTACACAAGATCTAAACACAAACTAAACTAAACAAACTGAGATCTTCTTGTAGAACTCCTTCTCCAAAACGACTCGATTCAAACGCGATCCAACGAGCTTGACTCCAACCGAGTGCTAGATGCAATCTTGACGCGCGAGCTCTTGAATCAACACGTGTTAGCTCAAAAACTCCTTTGTTGAAGCCAAACACATACTAAGATCTTGATCAATTATCTGAAACTAATTAAGCACAAGATCATTAGTAAACTATAACTACATGAGTTAATCATCATCAAAACTAGAGTGATGGGCCTTTGGCCAACAATCTCCCCCTTTTTGATATGAAAAAACTCATGGAGTTATATATGCATGGATAAAGATAAGCTTCATCGAAGCTCCCCCTTAACTCATGCATAGAAATAAACAAATGAATATTCAATGAATGCTCATAAATCAAACAACACATATATGCACTTTTTTAGGTGATGAGATTGACAATGACCAAAAGATGAGGAAGGCCATACATGCACTTCCTGAAAATACACCTAGAGGGGGTGAATAGGTGTATGGCTAATCTAATGACAAATGATGCGGAATTAAAAACTTAATTGTAACACACTAAGTGTAACCAAAGAGTGTAGCCGAATTCCCGTGAAGGGCTCTGGACTAACTCCTCTAGATTCCTCTAAATAAGAGTTGAGGTGCTATTTGAAGCTCTCTTGGTTCAACACTAGTATGAGCACACACAAACAATACCAAGCATATATATATGATATGAATAATATGAAACAATGCAAGGTATAAGATAGAGAGAGAGTTAGAGATAGTGGATCAATTGCAAACAACGAGATATGTTTCGAGGTTCGAGCCACTACTCTACGTTCCCGCCTTCACACAGAAGGATTTCCACTAATGCATCCACACAGGACTTCTCACATAGGAAACCTTCACTGAGGATTTGGGTAATACAAACTTGGAGTACACAACTCCTCTCTCAACAACAACCTCTACACAAGAGGTAAGACACAACAACAATCACCTTTCACTAGAGGGATAAGGCACAAAGCCAAATAACAACAATCATCTCTACACTTAGAGGGATAGTGTAACAACCCGTTCATAGAATATGTACTTAGATACGTATTCTGATTCTTCTATCATAATTCTTTGATTTAGTTTTATATTTGTTTTTGTTTTATGATTATTGGTGTGATTGTTTTGTATTGGATCCGGATTCGTGGACTCGGAGTCAGCCCTAGTCTGAACCAGGGGCCCGATCCTAGTGCATTGCTCGATTTGACCTTTCTGATAGTCCGATTTGACCGATTTTAGTTTCAAACATCGTTTTCTAATATTTTAGATTTTTCATATTTTTGGAATTTTTCAGAATTATTTGCAAAATCTTCAAAACCGGTGTCGACCAGCATCGTGACCGTTTTTCGGATTTTTAGTTTTCAAATGGAGTTGAATTTTTAGAAACGACTTTCAAATTACTTCTTAAAATCTTATTTTCTAACTAAAGGAATTTTTTGAGATTTTTCAGAATTTATCGAAAATCCACCGGTTTTGGTGTCGACTAGTACCGCCGGAAGATTTCAAGATTTTTAATTTAAAAACCAAATTGAATTTATAAATCTGATTTCACCGAGCATCTTAAAATAATATTTTTATTTTTGAAAATTTTTCAGAGCGATTCTGAAACAGTCAATTTTTACCCTATTTAAATAATATTATTTTTTCCCTTCACTCTTCATTTTCTATCATTTCTTTTTCCTTTCTCTTTCCAAAGTCAACCCCTGACAGCCACTCCCCCATCCCATCACCTTCCAAGTCCCATCCACCATCCCATCACTTTTTCCTTTTAAATAAACAAATCTCCACCCCCTTTTTCAATCATTCATTTTTCTTTTTCTTTTTATTTTTATTTTTTTCTTTTCTTTATCCTTCTTCCTTTCTTCTGCTGGCGCCCGACGACCGCCCCCATCTCCTCCTAGATCCGGCGCCACCGGGGGGGCTGAGTGCCGCCGGCACGTCACCGGCGACTGAGTGCGGCCAAGGGGCCTCCTGGCCCCCTGTGCGTCGGCGGAGGAGGGGGCGGCAGCTCTCTCCCTTCTCTCTTTTCTCCCTCTCACTGGCTGGCCACGCCGGCGGCCAGGGCCGCCGGCGGCCACCACTGGCCGGAGAGGAGCAGGCCAGTCCCTTTCTCCCTTCTCTCTATCTCAGATCTCTCTCTCTCTTTCCCCCTCTTTCTTCTCTCTCTCCCTCTCCTTTCCCTCTCTTTTGGGGTGGTCGGCGGCCACCTCTGCCTGCGCCGGCCACGGCGGCCGGCGCAGCTCCCTGCCCTCCCTGGCCGCAGCCAGAGAGCAGTACCAGCCCAGGCCAGAGGCCTGGGCTGTGCGTGGGCAAGGGGGGCTGCGCCCCTTATTCTCTCTCTTTCTCTCTTTCTTCTCTCTCTCATCTCTCTCTCTCTATCCTGGTTCCTCTCTCCCTCTCTCTACTCTCTCTCTCCTATTCTCATTCTCTCTCTAAAATCTCTCACTAGAATTTTCCTCTCTCCTCTTCTCTTTCTCTCTCTAAAAATAATATATGTATATTTTTAGTATATGGATTGACTGTGTGCGCGTATTTCTGGTGTTCCGGGATTTAACGCCGTTTTCTGGGGTTTAGGCCAGTACATTTTCTGTGTTGCTATATGCTTTGCTATTATCGTTACATGCTTAGTAATTGCCACTGTAACTTTTATTACATAATACACCGCTATACAAGTTGATACATGATATATAACACCGATACTTGCCATGCTATATTTGACACATGCTATATGATACCGGTACTTGCCATGCTATATTTGATACATTATACCTGACACCGGTACTTGCCATGCTATATTTGACACATGATACCTGACACCGATACTTGCCATGCTATATTTGACACATGATATATAACACCGGTACTTGATGTTTTCCATTATGTTCGCAAAGGGGAAAACTTACAAAAAAAAGGGTTGAGGAGCTAAATTACAAGTATTCTTAAAAAGATTACAAGTAGATCTCCTCAGAGATTCTGGAGAAGTGTGCCGATAGGAGTCTGGTCAGCGCGCGACCACTTTGTCCCTTTGACGATGCGACCGATGAGATTCCCTTCTCGCCTGGTTCCGGGAATCAGAGAACAGAAGGTTGGTAGAACCCTCTTGCTGCTTCTCAAAAATCGCCTTCAATTAGGAATTCCTTCTCGCCTGGTTCCGGAGATTCCTTGAGAAGAAGGGCGATGTTAGGGTATCAACACCCTGGATAGAGAAAGCAATTCTCTAAAAGGTCTCTGAATTCGAGAGCGCACGGTGCGTTGTGAAGAAGTCTCTGCTTGTGGAGTCCTCTTTTTTCTCCGATCCTCTCTCCTTGTACCCCTGGCGGGTTATTTATAGGGAGAGCAAGGGTATAATCGTCCCTTGAAAATATGAAAACAGATTGAATTGAATTTGTTTAAATCTGGAAAGTAGCCTTACTGCGAGGCTAGGATCAGCTTCTGCGAAGCTAAAATTGGCAGGTCGGTCGACCTTCTTGATCCTTTCCATATCGTTGGAGGATTTCCCCTGATCTTCTTACTCGTTTTAGAAGAGTCAAGAGATTGTGGCAATCAACTGCCAAATTTGATCTCTGATTTGATCTTAATTGGATTTGATCTGATTGGATCCGATCTCATCCGGAGATTTGATTGGTCAAAGGTTGACCATAGCAGACCAATAGCGGAGCTGTCCGTATTGAGCTCGTAGCGGAGCTAGAGACGGTTTCTGGCGAAGTCCGAAAGAAACCCTTTGGCGGAGCTGGAAGTCCTCTGTGGCGAAGTTGTGAGTTAGCTTCTTGGCGAGGCTTTGGATGACTTCAAGGCGAAGTCGAGTGATATTAGCCTTTCAGGCGAGGCTATCCCTTTGGGCTCATGCGATGCTAAGTGTTAGCACCTTAGACCTGCTGAGGTCTGTTTAGAAACAATCCGGATTCACTGTCTGCTTGCTGGATCAGTGGAGTTCAAGTTGCTTCCTTGTCCCTCAGAGATGGGTGAAAACTGGTCTTCAGCTTGTCTGTCACTTGTCTTTTGTAAATGTCAACAAGTTTAGACATTGTTCGGACCAATAAGAATCTTGTCTTTTTTAAGTGTCAACACTTGACACCTGATACCTGACACCTGTATTACCTGGCATATTCATGATTATTATGTGACCAGACATCTAGTACTCCTGTACTCCTGAACTCCTGTATCCCCTGTACTCATGTCCCCTGCACTGTTACTCTTATTAATAGCACAGTCAGACCGGCGTCCAGCAGAGCATGCCTGGTGTCGGGATGACGATGATGTATCCCACAATCGTGCTTGCGTCCGGCGGATTCTAAATGGAACTAAGTGCCACACGGAGCAAAGTGCCACACCACGCACGTAGTGGGGGCCACCTCTAGAATCCATTCCCCACACAGAATAAAGTGACACACAGAGCAAAGTGCTACACCACACACGTGGTGGGGACCACCTTTTGAATCTGTGGGGGCCACCTCTTAAATCTGTGGGGCTACCTCCTGTATAAACCCTCAGACAAAGTGTCACATGGAGCAAAGTGCCACACCACACACGTGGTGGAGGCCACCTCTTGAATCTGTAGGGCTACTTTCTCCCTCCTGCCTGTGTCGCCTGGTGTTAGCGTGATAAACATTCTCAGTGCATATTAACATCCACACATACCTGTATGATGATAACGTCTGGAGCATATGTTATTTGGTCTCTCCCCTATTCGAATAATGTTACCCGCGTATTGGAGTTTGGATGAGTTCTACTGGAAGTGCGGGCTCCAGCGTGAACTGTCGGTGTTGTGGGACGCCGGTGGGAAAGGGACAAGAATAACATAAGAACATAACAACCAAATAGTAATAGTATTAGGAACGTGTGATATTTGGTCTCTCCTTTGTTCGGGTCCTGGTACTCACATATCAGACCCGGGTAAGTTCTACAGAGTACGAACTCTAGTATGGACTATAGGTGATGTGAGGCGCTGGTAGGGAGGCGATTAAAATATCAAACGGTACTGATTATTATTATTGAATAACTTAAAATGTGGCACCTGTATATTCTCCAATTGTATTGTTATACCCTGAGTTGACACCCTGTTTTATAACATATGACCTCTGTGATACCATGATTACTCCAGACATACTCTAGTTTTGTTATTCTGAGGGCAACTCAAGTTTGTACGAACTCAGACGATGGCGACATGGGATATGTGGTATATAGATAAGGGTTTCCTTGTTTGGATTATCCCCTTGACGTATCAATCTCGTGAATCCATAATCTGAGCTTATACAACTAGTTTTGTCCATACTTATATTTATCGCATGTTTAGTGTATTTATCACATGTTTAATATATTTGTCGCATGTTTATGTGTACCTCTGCTCTCTATACCGTTTTCCATGCATGTTTTCTGATTCAGATTTATTGATATACATGTATTTACTTGATCTTAGATTTACTGTCATTTATGTTACTTGTCATTGCCTGTACATGTATGCCTGAGCCACCTCACCTGATCATGTACACGTGTGCCTGTTACGCACGCCATTTGGCTTTATCCTATGTACTCGCTGGGTTTGCTAACAACCCTAAATTCTCATGTCCAGATCCTAGAGCCTGGACCATAACGGCTCTGTTGTAGTAGATCAGAGTGCGCAGTAGAGCATGGATTAGCGATTGCCTGTCTGGACCCTCTTCCTCCCAGCCTCCCCTTGATCGGCTCGCGAGATTCTCATCTTGCTACTCGTGAGTACTTTCCCGTATTTCATATTGTACATCCTACTTTTGTGCTTCTTAGTGATTTCATATTGTACATCCTACTCGTGAGTACTTTCCCGTATTTCATATTGTACATCCTACTTTTGTGCTTCTTAGTGATCTTATATCCTTGAGATATTGTATCATGCTCTATGATAACTGTGTACTTGTGTTATTATTGATGGATTGTATATTACCATTGTGCTTCTGTACTCTGATTCTTACCTGTACTAATGCTTAGCGTATATACGTGAGGGCATTTCCGACCCGCGTTTATACGTCGCAGTAACGTCTCCGTCGGATCGGGGTGTTACAGGGTGGTATCAGAGCCTAGGCTCTCACATCTTCAGTACAACCAATTGGCAAATTAATGGTAAAGAAATTTATAACTGGAATGCATGAGTCGTAGTTATACAATCCAACTACAAGTATAAAGTTATCTATTCCCTCTTGATCGTCCTTCCCTTGATTCTTGAATTTCTTCCATCCTTTTTCATTTCCCGTTCCTGTCATCCTTATACCAACTCAAGATATGGATAGACTGGTAGGGTAGCAGCGAGACAGATGTGGTTGCTATCATTATGTTCTGGCGTTCTTTGACTCTAGTACATCGCCTTGTCTTATATTGGATGGTTCTTCGGCCTCACATTCTATTCTTGTATTTATGGATACATTACGGGGAATCAGTACAGCAAATGGAGTAGTCATCACTTATATAATCAGATAGACTGTATCATTACATGAGGAGTGTCGGTATGAAACAGTATTCCAGATTCAGGACTTCTGTCAGACAGAGTTATGATATTTTTATCCAGCAGTGATCAGGATTTCTTCTACTATGTTCATGGAACTCGGGTATTCTCAGAACTGATCTGTAGTCAGGTTATTATTCAGAGGACAACACTCGGGGCTCGCTTCGATTATTATGATTTCTTGACCATGTTCTCAGAGCCACCAACTCCTGGCGGTCTTTATATATTTAATGGACCAAAGGCTCCGCTAGCCTCGCCAAGCGAGGGTTGTGTTCTAGTCACCCGTGAACCTAACCAGGCGTTGGCTTCGCTGCACCCTAGTGCTTAGCATTTAGCGTTGTATTACGCGCTGGCTTCGCCGCGTGAGCTCCGCCAAGTGCGAGCCTCGCAGAGCGTTAGCTCCGCTGCACCTTAATGCTTAACGCCTGAGCTGTGTTACGCGATGGCCTCACCTAGGCTTGGCTTCGTCCGTGGCTAGTTCCTTCAGTGCTTGGCACTCTAGCCCGTTCCTCGGATTTCTCCCGCCTAGCGTGTTTTCATGAATCCGACGAAAAGGTTTTCTCGCTGTATCTAAGCTATCACCATGATGCCTATGAACGATCCACTTGGCCAATCTTGCAGGGCCCAGGTATCTTCCACATGTTTCATCTGCAGTCAGGTTATCATTCAGAAGTCAGTCTTCAGAATTCTCCATGGTTATTCTATATTCTTGGCTGTCTTTCAGAGATTACAATGCCCAGTACTCAAAAATCCTTGATTATCGGTCTTCTTTACTTATGCTCAGTATTATCATGGTTTTCTTTATCTTCAGTATTCTGGTTTATTCTTGGAGAAGTAGTATGTATGCAGCATCGGTAATTCTACTACAGACTCTTTGTCAAGAACAACTTCATGTCATGCGGGGCTTTATATTATATTATGGATTTCAACACTATGGATTTCTAGGGATTTCATCAGTTTTGCTTCGCAGTCCGAAAGAGACATCAGGTCAGTATTATTATGGTACCGTCAGAGGATATATACGGCAGAAGTGCAGAAACGTCTCAGTCTTGAGTTTATCAGTCAATTTGTGGGAATTACCCTCAGTTACTCATATCTTGATTGGTATAATCCTCGTTCCTATCCTTTCTGTGTTCATCTTCCCCTTATCGAAATTTTGAGGACGAAATTTTTGTAAGGTGGATGGAATGTAACACCCCGTTCCTAGAATATGTACTTAGATACATATTCTATTCTTCTATCATAATTCTTTGATTTAGTTTTATATTTGTTTTTGTTTTATAATTATTGGTGTGATTGTTTTGTATTGGATCCGGATTCGTGGACTCGGAGTCAGCCCTAGCCTGAACCAGGGGCCCGATCCTAGTGCATTACTCGATTTTGCCTTTCTGGCAGTCCGATTTGACCAATTTCAGTTTCAAACATCGTTTTCTAATATTTTAGATTTTTCATGATTTTCTGAAATTTTTCAGAATTATTTGCAAAATCTTCAAAACTGGTGTCGACCAACATCGTTGACCATTTTTTGGATTTTTAGTTTTCAAATGGAGTTGAATTTTTAGAAACAACTTTCACATTATTTCTAAAATCATATTTTCTAACTAAAAGCATTTTTTTGAGATTTTTCAGAATTTATCGAAAATCCACCAGTTTTGGTGTCGACCGGTACAGCCGGAAGATTCCAAAATTTTTAATTTGAAAACAAGATTGAATTTCTCGAATCCGATTTCACCGAGCATCTTAAAATAATATTTTCTATTTTTGAGAATTTTTCGGAACGATTCTGAAACAGTCAATTTTTACCCTATTTAAATAATATTATTTTTTTCCCTTCACTCTTTATTTTCTTTCTTCATTTCTTTTTCCTTTCTCTTTCCAAAGTCAACCCCCTGACAGCCACTCCCCCATCCCATCACCTGCCAAGTCCCATCCCCCATCCCATCACTTTTCCCTTTTAAATAAACAAATCTCCCCCCATTTTTCAATAATTCATTTTTCTTTTTCTTTTTTCTTTTTCTTTTCTTTATCCTTCTTCCTTTCTTCTGCTGGCGCCCAACGACCGCCCCCCTCTCCTCCTAGATCCGGCGCCACCGGGGGGCTGAGCGCTGCCGGCACGTCGCCGGCGGCTGAGCGCGGCCAAGGGGCCTCCTGGCCCCCTGTGCGTAGGCGGAGGAGGGGGCGGCAGCTCTCTCCCTTCTCTCTTTTCTCCCTATCTCTCTTTCTCCCTCTCACTGGCTGGCCACGCCGGCGGCTAGGGCCGGCCCTGGCCACCACTGGCCGGAGAGGAGCAGGCCAGTCCCTCTCTCCCTTCTATCTCGGATCTCTCTCTCTTCCCCCTCTCTTTCTTCTCTCTCCCTCTCCTTTCCCTCTCTTTTGGGGTGGCCAGCGGCCACCCCTGCCTGCGCAGGCCACGACGGCCGGCGCAGCTCCCTGCGCCTCCCTGGCCGCAGCCAGGGAGCAGCAGGCCAGCCCAGGCCAGAGGCCTGGGCAGTGCGTGGGCAAGGGGGGCTGCGCCCCCTTATTCTCTCTCTCATCTCTCTCTCTTCTCTCTCTCATCTCTGGCCTGGGCAGTGCGTGGGCAAGGGGGGTTGCGCCCCCTTAGTCTCTCTCTCTCTCATCTCTCTCTTCTCTCTCTCATCTCTCTCTATCCCGGTTCCTCTCTCCCTCTCTCTACTCTCTCTCTCCTATCCTCATTCTCTCTCTAAAATCCCTCTCTCAAGAATTTTCCTATCTCCTCTTCTCTTTCTCTCTCTCTAAAAATAATATATGTATATTTTTAGTATACGGATTGACGGTGTGCGTGTATTTCTGGTGTTCCGGGATTTCACGCCATTTTTCGGGGATTTAGGCGAGTACATTTTCTGTGTTGCTATATGCTTTGCTATTATCGTTACATGCTTAGTAATTGCCACTGTAACTTTTATTACATAATACACCGCTATACAAGTTGATACATGATATATAACACCGATACTTGCCATGCTATATTTGACACATGATATATGATACCAGTACTTGCCATGCTATATTTAACAAGTGATACCTGACACCGGTACTTGCCATGCTATATTTGAGACATGATACCTGACACCGGTACTTGCCATGCTATATTTGACACATGATACCTGACACCGGTACTTGACATGTTATACTTGACACCTGATACCTGACACCTGTATTACCTGGCATATTCATGATTATTATGTGACCAGACATCTGGTACTCCTGTACTCCTGAACTCCTATATCCCCTGTACTCATGTCCCCTGCACTGTTACTCTTGTTAATAGCACAGTCAGACCGGCGTCCGGCAGAGCATGCCTGGTGTCAGGATGACGAGGATGTATCCCACAATCGTGCTAGCGTCCGGCGGATCCTGAATGAAACTAAGTGCCACATGGAGTAAAGTGCCACACCACACACGTGGTGGGGGCCACCTCTTGAATCCGTGGGGGCCACCTCTAGAATCCATTCCCCACACAGAGCAAAGTGCAACACAGAGTAAAGTTTCACACCACACACGTGGTGGGGGCCACCTCTTGAATCTGTGGGGGCCACTTCTTGAATCTGTGGTGCAACCTCCTGTATAAACCCTCAGAGCAAAGTGCCACATGGAGCAAAGTGGAACATCACACACGTGGTGGGGGCCACCTCTTGAATCTGTGGGGGCCACCTCTTGAATCTGTGGGGCTACTTTCTCCCTCCTGCATGTGCTAGGGTGAGCATCGGTCGGTTCGGTTCGTTTTGCTAATTTTTACAAAACCGAACCGAACCGATTAGACTTAGTAACCGAACCGAACCGAATCAACTCAGTTCGGTTCGGTTTTCGTTTTTTCGGTTAGGTCAATATATTGCCATCATTTCTTACATTTTTTAATCACCATTATGTTATCATCCTTTAATATTATAATCTCAAATATCTATTACCCAAATTAGAAATAAGAAAAGATTCTAAGCTTAATGTGAATTGAAAATTTCATATTCTAAAACTTTTACATCATATTTGAGCTCTTATATCAAAACTCATATAATTATTACTAATTTTTAATGATAAGAATGAAAAAAAGAACTATATTAATATAAATATTATTCTCAATTGTGATGGTGTACTTAATATTGCTTTCACATATTCAACATAGAAAAGATGATATTACAAAAACTAATGAGATAAGCTTCCACCAGTTTTTATTATGAACTATATGATTCACTAAATTGAATTTGAGTAGCTTAATATATAGGGTGAGAAATTCGGTTCGGTTCGGCCTATTCGGGTTTGGAACACAAAACCGAAACCCGACCGAAATAGAGCGGTTCGGTTCGGTTCGGTTCGGGTTTCGGTTTTGGTCGGTTATTTCGGTTATAACCGAACTCTGCTCACCCCTAGCATGTGCCGCCTGGTGTTAGCGTGATAAACATTCTCAGTGCATATTAACATCCACACATACCTGTATGACGATAACGCCTGGAGCATATGTTATTTGGTCTCTCCCCTATTCGAATAATGTTACCCGCGTATCGGAGTTTGGATGAGTTCTACAGGAAGTGCGGGCTCTAGCGTGAACTGTCGGTGTTGTGGGACGCCAGTGGGAAAGGGACAAAAATAACATAAGAACATAAAAACTAAACAGTAATAATATTAGGAACGTGTGATATTTGTTCTCTCCTTTGTGCGGGTCCTGTACTCACATATCAGACCCAGGTAAGTTCTACAGAGTGCGAACTCTAGTATGAACTATAGGTAAGTGAGGCGCTTGTAGGGAGGCGATTAAAATATCAAATGGTACTGATTATTATTATTGTATAACTTAAAATGTGGCACCTGTATATTCTCCAGTTGTAATGTTATACCCTGAGTTGACACCCTGTTTTATAACATATGACCTCTGTGATACCATGATTACTCCAGACACACTCTAGTTCTGTTATTCTGAGGGCAACTCAAGTTGTACGAACTCAGACGATGGCGACATGGGATATGTGGTATATAGATAAGGGTTTCCTTGTTTGGATTATCCCCTTGACGTATCAATCTCGTGAATCTATAATCTGAGCTTATACAACTAGTTTTGTCCATACTTATATTTATCGCATGTTTAGTGTATTTATCACATGTTTAATATATTTGTCGCATGTTTATGTGTACCTATGCTCTCTATACCGTTTCCCATGCATGTTTTCTGATTCAGATTTATTGATATACATGTATTTACTTGATCTTGGATTTACTGTCATTTATGTTACTTGTCATTGCCTGTACCGGTATGCCTGAGCCACCTCACCTGATCATGTACACGTGTGCCTGTTACGCACGCCATTTGGCTTTATCCTATGTACTCGCTGGGGTTGCTAACAACCCTGGATTCTCATGTCCAGATCCTAGAGTCTGGACCATGGCAGATTTGTTGTAGTATCAGAGTGCGCAGCAGAGCATGAATTAGCGGTTGCCTGTCCGGACCCTCTTCCTCCCAGCCTCTCCTTGATCGACTCGGGAGATTCTCATCTTGCTACTCGTGAGTACTTTCCCGTATTTCATATTGTACATCCTGCTTTTGTGCTTCTTAGTGATCTTATATCCTTGAGATATTGTATCATGCTCTATGATAACTGTGTACTTGTGTTATTATTGCTGGATTGTATATTACCACTGTACTTCCGTACTCTGATTCTTACCTGTACTAATGCTTAGCGTATATTCGTGAGGGCATTTCTGACCCGCGTTTATACGTTGTTTTCCATTGATTTTGCAAAGGGGAAAACTTACAAAAAAGGGGTCGAAGAGCGAAATTATAAGTAATTCTTTGCAGGAAGAAGGTTACAGGTAGATCTCCTCTGAGATTTCTGAGAAAGTGTGCCGGTAGAAATCTGATCAGCGCGCGATCACTTTATCCCTTTGACGATGCGATCGGTCAGACGATCGGACTACCGCCTGATAAGACTCCCTTCTCGCCTGGTTCGGGGAATCAGAAAATAGAGGGTTGGTAGGGCCTTCTTACTGCTTCTCGAACTGCCTCCGCTTGGGAATTCCTTCTCGCCTGGTTCCGGAGATTCCTTACTACGGAGGAAGATCTTAGGGTATTAGCACCCTGAATTTGTCCTTGTAGGATTAGAGAAGTGATTCTCTGAACTCTTGGAAGCAAGAGAGTATATCTCTAATTTCTTGGCCTGTCTCTCCTCTTTTTCAGCCCTCTCCCTCTCTTTCCTCCTCTGTGTCCTCTGGTAGGCTACTTATAAGGAGGAATAGGGGTACAATTGCCCTGAAAATCTGAAAACAGATTGAGTCAATCTGTTTTACATCTGAAAAGTAGCATCGCCGCGAGGCTAGAGACAGCTTTCACGAAGCTAGGAATAGCAAGTAGCGCTGATCTTTTGATCCGCTCTGCTAAATGAGGGATACCCCCTTGATTCTTTCCAAAATAACTGAAAGATCTCCCCTGATATTCTCACCTGATTGGGAGAGTCAAAAGATTATGTTAAGCAACTGCCAAATTTGATCTCAATTAGATTTGATCTCAATTAGATTTGATCTCATCTGGAGATTTGATTGGTCAAAGGTGACCATAAAAGACCCGCAGCGGAGTCGTTGTGTTTGAGCTCATGGCGGAGCTGGGAGAAGCATCTGGCGAAGTTAAAAGAAAGCTCTCAGCGGAGCTGGATAAGACTTGTGGCGAAGCTACCAGTCAACCTTTTGCACAGCTGCGTGGAGCTTCGAGCGAAGTTAACTTTCTGCGGAGTTAACTGAGGATTTTCGGGCGAAGCTATAAGTTAGCTCGCAGCGAGGCTGTGAAGGAGCTTCCTGCGATGCTAAGCAACTTTGGTCTTCTCATGCGAGACTTATCTCGTGGGCTCGTGCGAGACTAAGTGTTGAGGTAACTTAGTGTCCCTGGACCTGCTTGGGCCTTCTCATGGGCTTTTAAGGACGATCTTGGCTTACTGTCTGCTTCACTGGATCAGTAGAGTCCAAGTTGTTGATTCGTCCCTTTGAGATGGGTGAAGAACTGGTCGTCGGCTTGTCTGCCACTTGTCTTTTGTAGATGTCAACAAGTTAGACATTGTTCAGGCCAGTCAAGAATCGTATCTTTTTTAGAGTGTCAACAAGACCCCCTTCAAAGTTTTCGTGAATCTGTAATGAAATGGTTCAGATTTTGAAATACTTTGAACTGCTTTGATGGTGTGTGGGTATGAACATCGCCTTTGAGGTTGAGTTCAACTTCGCCTTTAGCCCCCACTTTCAAGCTGGAGTAGGTTCGCCACGGAATTGCATCCGCTTCTGTGTAGCCTCGCGCTTCTGGGTAGCTTCCCGTTCGGGTAGCTTCGCGTCTTTATAGCTTCGCGTTCGAGCCTCCCGGAGTAGCTTCGTTTTTAAATCGGGATTGGAACAACGTTCCTTTCCCCAAGGCTAACCGCTTTCTTGCGAGTTACGAGAGAGATTGCTCCCTTTTTCGAGGTTAGAATAACTTCTCTTGTATTTAACGAGGGAGATTATTCCCTTTCTCGAGGCTAAGCATTTAAATGTTTTAACTTCTCCCGCGCTCCTATGCTTGAAGCGTCAGCGGCGTGGTCAGGCCATGAAGGCCTATAAATAGGACACTTGAAGTCCTTTTCAGAGAAACATACTTTTCTCTTTCTGAAAAATCTGTTCATGACATCTCCTCGTTGCCCAGGAAAGGCGACTGAAATAGTGGGGGCGCCCACTAACCGGCCAAGAGCTGCTGAGTCTCGGTCATCCAGAGACTTTACCAATGGACTAGTGACTTTAGGGAGTTTATCTCCCTTAATTTTCTTAGCTTTACCAGCTATTACAGGGATTGACTTCCCTTGGTCTTTGCATTTGGCTGACTTTCAGAAAAGGATTTCAGCCCTATTTTCCAGCTTCTCGGCGAAACTAGCATTCTCGCTCTTTTCATGCAGGGTCGCTGCCTTGATCTGTCTGCCTGTTATATCTGCCATATAGGCAAGGCTTAGGACTTGGTCCTTTTAAGGTTGAGCCGGTCTTGTCATATAGGTGAGGTCAAGACTGCGTCCCTCTGGGCTAGTCTGGCCCAGCCATATAAGCGAGGGTAGGACTTGGCTTATGCTGAGCTAGTCTATCATCACTGTGCAAGCGAGGCTATCCTTTGCTTAACTGAAATCCATTTTTAAGGCACAACTGGATCGGATATGAATTGCTTCGCTCAAAGAATTTGACTTAGCATTCCACCTTTGCATTTTTCTTTTGATTTAACGCTAACTTGTTTCCAATTTGCATTGCAGCGAATTGTGCTCGCCAGTCTTTCGTCTTGATGAAAGAGACTAGAAACCTGCTTCTTGATTTTTCAAGTTGAAGCTTTGACCATAAGCAGGAGGAACGTACTGAAGCAACTGATGCGCGTTCCAAGAAGAGGTTGGCAGTTGCTTATCCGAGATGATCCACTTCGGGAAGGGGCTGGTAGTCGCTTATCCGAGATGATCCACTTCGGGAAGGCGGACGTCACCAGTAAGGTCTCGGATCCTCCCTTTACCAATTTTGTTTAAGGAAGATCCAGCTTTCTGGTGGCAACCAACCCTTTGCCAATTTTCATCAAAGAAGATTCAGCTTCTTGATGGCAAAATCTGCTATTAAGCGAAGGATTACGGCCTTGTACAGGAAGAAGACCTTTCTCGTCCAGTTGGGATGGTTCATCACCCTGAAAGTAGATAGGATGATTCTATTATATGAAAGACAATCTTGATGTAGCATCAATGTATCTTCCCTTTTGAATCAATAAAAATGTTTATTTTCTGCTTGTCTACTTTGTTTCCCTTCCTTTTTGATTCAAGAACACCTGGAGTAGACTAGCCTAGGTAAGTCTTTTCCTTAGGAGGAAATAAAAACTCTTAGCGGAGCTAAACTTCCAGCGAAGCTGGAGACAGACTTCCAACTAAGTCAGGAACAAGTTTCTGGCGAAGCTAGCACGGAATTTTCGCGAAGCTAGAGATGTGCTCTTAGCAGAGCTAAGGCACGTTTCTCAGTGAAGTTACTCAAGCGTTGCGCGAGATCAACGCTGAACTCACAGCGGAGTTAGCCCTTAACAGGGCTGAAGCAACGCTTCTCGGGAAGGTGCTTAGGCGCCGTTTCAAATTAATTTGAAACGACCACCTGCGCTCCTTTTGATGAGGCAAATTTAGGTAGTCTTAAGCCTATAAAAGCCTGATTAGGCTGAAAGAGAAAGAATTACTTCTCTTCGAATTTTCAAAGAAAACAAATCTCTTTTTCTTCCTTCTTCGTTTGATGTTTTAAGAACTTTTTCAGTTCTTCCATGGCTCCTAAAAGACGAGCAGGCAAAGAGGCAGCGACCTCTGCGATGGAGGGACCTTCTCCTCCTCCAGTCATTGAGCGCCCCATTGCGGGTAGGGATTTTTCCCTTTTACTCAGAGATTTTCATCTCTTTTCGAAGCCAATTTCTGGCTATTTCATGATGAATCTAGAACACTTCATTGTGATCCAGTGATCTCAGGGAGTTCAACTCCCTTAATTTTCTTTGCTGAATTTTTAGGGGATTTAATCCCCCTTAATTTCTCAACTGGAAATTTAGGAACCGAATGGTTTCTTCTCCAAGCTTCTGTGCGAAGCTAACCCTTAGGCGGTTCACATCCTGTCGAATAACAGGATGCGAAGCCAGCCTTAGAAGCGTAGCTGGACAAGGATTTTAAAGTCCTTGGAATAACTTTAGGCACTAGTGCCTTTATGGCGAAGTTAGTCCTTGAGGGCTTCTTCGCATTCTGTTCGGCGATAGAATGCTAGGCGAAGCTTCCAGAACGAAGCTAACACTTGGATATTTTCTGCATTTTGCCCTCGTGCAGAGTGTGGAGCTAAGCTGTAGTTGCGAAGCTGAGCGAAGCTAATGCTAGGCTAGCTTCGCTCGGAGAGCGAAGCTATGCCTTAGCAAAAATTATATTCTTGCTTTAGCTTTCTTTCAACAAATGAACTAATCATAGTTTCTTCTTGTTTCTGCAGTGCACTATACTTCTGGTCCTCTGAACAGTCTCTTTGGAACAGCCAGAGAGCTGGATGGCAATGTTAGCCTGCAGTTCCAAGGGCAGGCTTCACTATTTAGTGAGCGGAGTGCTCCCGGTCGGGATACCCTTATATACGCCGGAGATCAGCGTACTATGAGGAGCATCTTAACTACTGCTCCCCTTGAGGATTTTGACTGAAAAATCTATCGGAAGTCTGGCTTTATGTTCGGAGATGCAGCGCCAGATATCGATCATCAGCTGCTAGCCGGAGAAGGGCAGTGGATTTTCAATCTGGATGGCGAGAAGCATTATCTCCCGTCTAGCAAGCGTCATTTTCTGCTGTCTTTCTTCCCATGCGTGACGAGGGCTCGGAAGATGCAGTGGCAAGTGACTCGAACTACCGACTCCGTTCACGTGGGAAAACTGATAGCTCCGTCTCCTAGTTATACAAGGGCGGGTCCTCCTCGCTGCATATTGGGTCTCCACCCTGGGAACGTTCTTCCGGACATCCCAGTGGGAGAAAATCCCGTGGTGGCTCAGACTTTTGGAAATCAGTTCTTTAAGGCTCGTGGTAATTATCCAGCCACTGATTTCAGGACTCCTGGGTGGATTCACTCCCCTAAGGCCTGGTGGAGGGACTTGACATTATATGTCCTGGCCCATTTTGAAGAGGATCTGGAGAAACTGAGACTCTACGAGGCCGTCAGGGCGACCTGCTACGGCATCCAGATGAGCGTAGCGAACTTCTACGCCATCTTTGAGTTATACTGTCCAGCTACAGGGACTTTCTTCACCCCTGTAGGCGAATTGGGTATGCCTTTGCACGAGATGTGGGAAATCTCTGCTTTGCCCTTGGGATCTCTATCATATGAAGAATATTTCTCGTGCGAGGCGGAGTTGGCACTTTTGGAGAAATAGGAGCCTGCCTTGTTTGAGACTTACCAGGAGTTGATGTGCCACCTTTACATTTGCTCGAGTATGCACGGGAGCCATAAAGGGGCTTCATGCAGTTCGAAGAGCTGGGGGAGTTATTTGTTCCCCAACCTGGAAGATGCTCCTGAAGCAGCTCACTGCGGGGTTGCAGACGAGGACATTTTCCGAAGGATGCAAAAGAACACTCCCAAGGGGATATGATTGTGGAAGAAGATGATGAACCCTATGAGAAAGGTGATATTCTCCGGAGTTTCCATCACCAGGCTCGTCGACCGATGTCCCGGAAGGCAATTTTGGCCGGGTTTTTATCGATTTGGCTGAAGAGATGCGTGGTGCCATGCGACGTCATTCTTCCGACTGTCTTATTACCGGCTGTTCGTCTAGTCCACGGTCGTTCCTTTGGACTTCTCCCGGCAATGGTGTGTTGTATTCAGCGGGGCCTTCGTGCATTGACGGAGGCTTTCTGTAGGCCACCAACGACGAAGAAGGGAAAAGGCACTATCCTGCCTTGTGACGGACCAAACCCCAGGATCGGTTTGTCATACACCTGTTTGATGGCATGGTTCGCCCTTCACTGCCCCTCCATTATCCAAGCCGGTGAGGAGTCTCCAGAAGGTGTCCGAATGGCGCTTCTTCGTTGGTTTGAGGGATGTTCGTGGTCACGGATTTATGTGGCTGCGGTTCGCAAATTGCTGTGTCGGCATGACGTCTACAGTCTTTTTCGGTGCTTTCCCTACATCCGCGATGCAGGTTATGGTGAAGAATTCAAGGATGTAGGAGATGGGCAGACGTCGCTGAGCCGGGGAGTCTTCGAATGGCTGGTTAGCATCCGGCTATCCCACCTGGTATACAGGAGCAGGGATACCTGCTACTTGGAACCCTATGTCTCAAGTCAGTTTGCTCGTCAGTTCGGGTATGACCAACTATATGTAGGTAACCCGAACATCAGCCTGGCCTTCATGGGGAGCCTCATCGATGGTGCTCGTGCCTGGCGGTTCTTCATTGCTGGCTGTACTGAGGCGCCGTTATGCATGCCGCTGAGGACTCCGAATCTTCAGGCAACTCTGGGGTTCTGTCAGTGGTACCGAGCTTCGAACTCCACACCAACCGGATTTTCTATTAACTCATTTGGTGTGAAATTGATCTCTCAGCGGCTTAAGCGGAAAGTCACCGAGAGAGGCGAGGGCAGGCGGGTCCGTGTGCTAGGCCTCGGGGAATTCGGCGCCACCGCTGATAGTGAGGCTTCCGACGCGGAAAGTCCCCGTTTTGAGGGAGACGCGGGTATTGGGGTTCCACCAGATGCTCCTGGTGGGGTAGGCACGGCCTCCATGGAACATGTAGAGGTAGAAGAAGTGGAGGAGGAAGATCCCGACGTCCACTTCAAACGAAAGCGACAAGGTGGATCTCGCAGGAAGAGGGTAGTGAAGAAGCCTCGTCGCTACACTCCCACCGTTATTGCAGAGAGTGAGTCAACCGCGGTGCCTCCTCCTCCTGCTCCATTAGTCGTTAAGCTGTCAGCTCTGAGGCAAATCGTTGGTAAAGCTGTTCCTGACCTGAGTAAGATCAGCTCTGTTCTCGCAACACATGCTTATATATTTCATACAGCTCATTGTTTCTTCTATGATTCAGGAACCAAGACGGCAAGAGACCCGGGAGCCGAGGCTGTAGGAGAACATGGAGATTACTATGATGCCCTGTTTACTTATAAAGAAGGTGACGAGGCTAGCTACTTTGTCGTCTCAGAAGAATCCGGAGGTGACGCGGCTGATGTCGGTCCTTCGGGTGCTAAGACCTCAAAAGGAAGCCCTATGGCCTCTAGCTCTATAAGATGGACCACCAAAGGTTCGGCGAGCGAAGTTAAGCCGGCCGTCCGTGTAGACTCTGCTAAAAACTTTCCTATGGAGCCTGAGGGGATTGATGCTGCTGTCGAGAAAGTTCAGAGAGAGACTGCGGCTAAGGCAGTTAAGGCGATACCACCTCTTGGTAACATTTTGATCTTTCGTGAGTAATTTTCCCCTGATATTCATTGTACCTTGCTCAAATAGAGTCTTGCCACAGGTGTTCCGCCTTTGGGTGCATCGACTTCGAGGGAGCCAGCCAATCTTCCTGAGGGAGTCAGGGGTGAAGCAAGTACTTCGACCGCGGCGGATGCTGCTGAGTTGGATGCCTTGTATCATGACCTGCCCGCTTATCAACCTGAGCCGGCCGGTAGAAAAGAGGCTGAGGGGACAGTGGTTACGGAACCAATCTCACTTCCAACCACATCGGTAGGTGAAATGCCAGTGGTTTCGCTAACGCTGCCTATACTGGGAACCACAGAGCTGAAGGTAATTACCAGTCCCTCATCCCTGATCGTCGAGCCAGCTTTCCCGAAAATAGTCACCAGCCCTACTTCGGTCGTGGCTAGTGTACTGGTTTCAATGAGGACTCCTCCGAGGTCACCGGCGATCCCTCCTATTGCTCTGGCCAGTGCTTCTGTCATCCTTTCTACAGTTGTGTCAGTGAAACCGGTGAAAGTTTTGCCTTCAGGGCTACTCGTTCACCGAGAGTGGTTGAAGCTGAGAATGAATTTGTGGCTGAGCTAGTCGACAGCTTTTATAAGGGCTTGAAGCGATCCATTAGTTTGGTCTTGAAGGGCTCGACTACCTCGTTTTCTGCTTTGAAGGTGGTCTTTTCTCGAAGTATTGACAGCATTCGAGACTTTAGAGGGGATGACCAAGCTGCCACATTGGAGCTTCTGGTGGACAGGCTTGAGAGGGATGTAGACGAATGGCGCCGTCTTAGCCATTCAGATTTGGAGTCCTCAGTTAATGAACCAGCTCGCACACCTCGCTGCTCAGATGCATGAAGCTCATCTTGCCGCTCAAGAAGCAGCTAAGGTAATTTCTTCCGACTTGAAATCCTTAGAGATAAGGAAAGTAGAAGTTGGGGATGCCATAGATGCTTCTAGCAGCGCACTTTGCGACGCTGAGGATAAGATTGAAAAGGTCAAGGAAATGATCAAGAAAGCTAATCTTCTTTTGTCCAAGGCCGAACCGGTGCGTCTTGAGGAGATTGCTCTGCTAGAGCAGCTTAAGGCTCAGAATGACGAAGTCCTGCAATAAGAGCTAACACAGAGGGCAACTTTGGTTGAAATTAAGGCTCGCCTGTCCCAGACAGCGAGCTTTAACGAGGTCGAGTTGAGGTCGCAGACACTTATCAGAGCTGCTGAGGAGAGGAAGAATAGGCTGGCCCTCATTGAAGAACGGATCAAGTCCTACGAAGCACCCTTATAGTTTGTAATCTATGTATCCATGTATCCTTCTTTTGAAATCAATAAAAAGTAATTTTATTTGACTCCTCTGTTGCATTTCCAACTTGTTTTATTTTCTGAATTTTCAATTCTTACTTTCAAGTTGTATTACAATCCTCAAAAGGAAAGGGAATAATGGCATAACTAATCTAATCAGAGGTGATAAACTGATAGGGTTAGTTACACATTTAAGAAATGATTTGACAAAGAAAGATGAGCCTGGATATTTATCGGTTCAGAGGTGACAAGCTGGACATAACCGATTGAGAAGCCACCAAGCTCGAAATTTTATCATTCAGAGGTGACGAACTAGACATGATGACAAAGAAATAGTCCCTACTGGACTGAAAGACGAGACTTGGTTATCTGTCGGTTCAGAGGTAACATGGACATAACAGATTGAGAAGCCACCAAGCTCGAAATTTTGTCATTCAGAGGTGACGAACTGGACATGATGACAAAGAAATAGTCCTATCGGGGGAAATAGGATTTGATTATGAACTCCATGGGGATTTTGATATCTCCTTCGGATGTTATTTGGAAGAAATTGTCAGAGGTATATTGTTAACGTGACAACCAGAAAAGTCTACTGAGGACTGATAGACTTTGAGGGGAGTCTATCAGAAACTCGCTGGGGAGTTAGGAAATGAGTCCCATGGAAGATCATATGTCAGAGAACTTCGTGGGGATTTGTAAAGTAACTTGCCAGAGGTGTGATGTTAACTTGATAAGGATTCATTTACCGTTAGAGGTGCTTGAACATAACAGTAATTTGAGTGGACTTGTCGTTCTATTGAAGAGAATGACAAGCGGGTTTATTCACTGGGGATGTTGGTTTAATCCGTTGGGGAGTAGATTAGAGTCTTGCTATCAGAGGTTTAATGTTAACATGATAGGTTAGACTCGTCATTTCGCAAGGGATATGAATACCTTCCTATGTGGTCTTACCATTCCATGGATGGGAATTGGTAAGTGATTTTGGAGAGGGAATCAAATGGGAACATGTCCCTTAGGATTTTTAGCAAATCCTCAGCCGTCAACGGATTTGATACGCCTTTACCAACTACCGTTTGAGCCGGACTAGCCATGCTATTTCCCTCAGCATAATGAGTTGTCAAGGACTTATGTTGGGCTTAAAGGCCAACATTTTCCTCTATCCTTAACCGTGGAATCAAATGGGAACAAGTCCCTTAAGATTTTTAGCAAATCCTCAGTTGTCAATGGATTTGATATGCCTTAACCAACTACCGTTTGAGCTGGGCTAGCCATGCTATTCCCCTCAGCATGATGAGTTGTCAAGGACTTATGTTGGGCTTAAAGGCCAACATTTCCTCTATCCTTAACCGTAACCACTAGGGGCGTTGGATTATTTTGTTACTGTATTCATAACCTTGATTCTTCTTTGAGACAACCAGTGTTCGATCAGCTCGACACTGGTTTATGGTTGTATGATCTCGTTTAAGGAAAGAGAGGAGCGCTCCTTCTCCATATCTTTGATCTGAAGGGCTTGATCACGAGTGCCATGTTAACTTGATCATGAGAAGAATCCTATCAAGGATAATACTTCTTTAAAAACCTGCCGTTGATCGGCATCATGAGTAAGTCACCATCTGAAGTCATATGGCGATATGCCCCGTTTGAATAGACTGTTTCTATCACAAACGGTCCTTCCCATTTGGGCTGAAATTTGCCTTTATTTTGTTCGTCATGATCATCGGTCGTCTGACGGCTAAAACCAAATCTCCTTTCTGGAAGACTCTTTGCTTAACCTTCTTATTGAAGGCTTTTGAGATACGGGCTTGATACAACTCAATGTGTTGCTGAGCTTGTAACCGCTTCTCATCTAGGGCTTCGAGCTCTTGGAGTCGCAACCGATCGTTGTCCTCCGTTGTCATCTTAGTCATCAAAGCGACTCGTAATGACGACATCTGAATTTCTAACGGTATGACTGCTTCGCACCCGTATACCAGGGAAAAAGGTGTATTACCTGTCGGGGTCCGAACTGTGGTTCGGTAGGCCCAAAGACATTCACTAAGCTTCTCATTCCAGTCTCGCTTATTTGATGAAATGAATTTTTTGAGTAGCTTAATGATTATCTTGTTGAATGCCTCTGACAAGCCATTAGCGGCAGAGTTATAAGCAGTTGATGCTACATTCTGAATCCGGTATCTATCACAGAACCTATAGAATACCTGGCTTGCAAATTGGGGACCGTTATCATGGATGATCCGCCTAGGGACACCAAATCGATGGATGACATAGTGTTTGATGAAATTAATCACGTTAGAAGTTTTAACTTCCACCAGTGGTATAACTTCTGCCCACTTTGAAAAGTAATCGGTTATTGCTAAGATGAATCGGTGACCTTTCGTTGAGGAGGGGCTGATTGGCCCTACGACATCGATTCCCCACGCTTCAAATGGCCACGAAGCAACAGTTAGATGGAGCAACTCCAAAGGCTGATGTATGAAGTCCGCATGGATTTGACAGGCCTTACACCTTTGTGCATATTGGATGGCATCGGCTATCATGGTTGGCCAATAATACCCAAGCCTGTATAATCGGTCCTTGAGTTTTAGACCTGGCTGATGAGCTCCGCATATGCCGTCGTGCGCTCCTTTAAGCACTTCCTGTGCCTCTAAATTAGAAAGGCAACGGAGGAGGATACCGTCGTATGAACGACGGTAGAGTGTCTTCAGCGTTGGATCATAGTAAAAACGGAGAGACCTTCGTCTGATAGATGTTACTACTTTAGGGTCATTCGGCAGTAAATCATGCAAAGTATAGTCGATGAGGGGAAATCGCCAATCTCTCGGTTCAATATCCGTCGAGATGTATATACTTCTTTGGTTCTCAACATATGTTTAGAGCAAACAAGGTGTCGAGTCGCCACTGTAAGGTGATACTTGGTGTCGTCTGGTAAGGCTAGCGTTGTTGCTAATGCAGCCAGAGCATCGGCCATAGTATTCTGAGATCGAGACACGTGACTGATGTAAAAGCCATCAAATAGATTAGCCATTTCGATGACTGCGTGATGATAAGGTACCAAATCTTCGTGACGGACCTCATACTCGCCTTTAGCCTGATTGACAATCAGTTTTGAATCGCCATAAGCTTCAAGGTAGCGTACCCCCATTTCATGAGTGAGCTGAAGGCCAATGAGTAGAGCGTTGTACTCTGCCACATTGTTGGAGCATGATTCCGTCAGAGAAAATGCCCCAGGAAGGACATGATTTTGTGGTGAGATAAACACAACCCCCACACCGGCAATGATCTTGCCTTTAGGCCCTATTCGTGATGCTCCATCAAAGAACATCTGTCAAACTTCATCCTCTGAAGTTATATTAGATTCGAAGACTTTATCTGGAATGTCTTCATGAAGTTTTGAGCTTTTCGAAACCGGATGAGCAGCCAAGAACTCTGCAAGTGTCTGGCCTTTAACCGCCTTCTGAGGGATAAAGAGCATGTCGTATTGAGACAAAAGGAGGGCTCATTTAGCTAATCTAGAATCCAGTGATCCTGGTTTCGTCATGAGGAGCCGCAAAGGATTCACTCTGGAAATGACATGTATGGTTTGGCCGACCAAATAATGTCATGTCTTCCGAATAGCAAAGACAAGAGCTAAGCATTCCTTCTTATAGCGAGATTCCCCCCTATAAGAGTCCTGCTCAGATAATAAATAACTTGTTCGTGACCATTATCGTCTTTTTGAGCAAGCAGAGCACCAAGAGAATGGTCCATAGCTTTCACATAAAGTAGGAATGGTTTTCCTGACGTGGGAGCGACTAAGACTGGAGGTTTTGTGAGATATCTTTTGATATCTTCGTAAGCTTCTTGACAGGCTTGATCCCATACAAAAGAAACGCCCTTTTTCATGAGTCGGGTGAACGGTTGACAACGGCCTGAGAGATTTGCGATGAATCTTCTGATATAAGCCAGTCTACCTTACAGGCCTCTAAGTGTTGGCCCGAGACCTTCCTCTCTAGTTTTGATGATGATTAACTCATGTAGTTATGTTTACTAATAATCTTGTGATTTTAGTTTCAGATCATGTAACAAGATATTAGTTGGTGATTGCTTCAAAAAGAGGAGTTTGGAAGCCTTCACTTAGTGATTCCCGTACCCGAGCATCAAGATTATACCTTTGCACTCGGAGGATCACGTTTGGGATCGAGTCGACTTGAAGATTGAAGATCGTCAAGAAGACTTAGGTATCCTAGTTTTGTTAGTGTGTTTAGATCCATGTGTAAAGATAAGAATAGTTGATATGCTCAAGTGCACAATACACACACGTTTTATGGTTTTCGGTTTTTAGTTTAACCGATATTTGTTTTCATGAATAGATTGATCAAAACAAGTTTAAATGGTTTATATGTATAGTAGATGTATTCTAGTTATACATGTATGCTTAAACTTCCTATACAAACTTATTTTGACTTTCCTATTCATGTATTGAAAAATCTAAGTTTGATAAAATACAAGTTTTAGTTTTTGATAAAATTTGCAAGACACAAAAATGATTCAATATGTTTGATATTAGTCTTGAAATTTTTATCACAAGTTTGTGTTTCAATATAAAATGTTTAAACAAGTTTTATGAAATTTTAGAAGAGATAAAAGAATTTCTGAAATATTTTTAAACCTGTTTTTCTGACCCAGAATGTGGCTGACAAGCCAGGTCGGTCGACCGCACGGGTCGACCGCACCAAAGGCCGGTCGACCGTTGCGGTCGACCGACGTGCACAGCCTTGTGCACGTCTGGCAGACACTGGGCCGGCCGACCGGGCGGTCGACCGGACCAGAGAGCTCTGCTCTCTGTATCTGGGCGGTCGGCCGGGCGGCCGACCGGATTGCCCAACGGTCACATTTATGACCGTTGGCGGTCGACCGGGCCGGTCGACCGCAAGCCTGTCAGGCTGCCAGATCAGCCTAACGGCTAGTTTTCTGTTTGGCCTATATAAACCCCAATTCTTTGGGATTTTGGCTAAGGTTTTACAAGAGAAAAATTGATGTTTCCCTAGTGTTTTAAACAAGTTTTTAAAAGTGTTTAAGAGCTTAAAGATTCCATCTTTATTGTTTTTCAAGGGTTTGGAAAATTCAAAGAAAAATAGGTTTTTGGGATATTGCTTTAGATCTTCATTTCTATCATATTGCAAGTGTTTTCCCAAGGATTTTTCTTTGTTATTTGATTTCCAAAACACCTTGATTTTCACTTGAGCTATCACCTATCCTATTCTATTAGGATCTTTTGTTTGTGGGAAAAAGAGAGATTGTTTGTGGTTGAAAGATAACACCAAGTTGTAAACCCTTATTCTTGTTGGGTTGCTCCCTCTTTGGTAGAGGTTGAGGCTTGTGGTTTGCTCCCTCTAGTGAGAGGTGGAGTTTGGTTTGTATCCCTCTTCGGTAGAGGTGATTTGGTTGTTGTTTGGCTACGGGCCTACCCCTCGGTTGTGAGGCGGTGTTTGAGAGAGGAGTTCGGTACTCCTAGTGTTGTAACAAATCCTCCTCGGTGGAGGTTCCCTCGGTGGGAGTATAGTGGATTAGAAATCCTTCTCGGTGAAGGCGGGGACGTAGAGCTAGGGGCTCGAACCTCGAAACATATCTTTGTGTTTGCGTTTGATCCATTGTCTCTCTAACTTTCTCTCTTATATTTGTGCAAAGCACCATTCTTCATTCATATCATTCATATTGCTTGTGTTGCCTTGCATCTTTCATATTGTTGTATATCCATTATATGCTTGGCTTGTTTGTGTGTGCCTCACTTGTACTTAATCACAAGAGCTTCATATAGCACCTCAACCCTGTTGGCCCAATGGCCTTCCACTCTAGTTTTGATGATGATCAACACTCATGTAGTTATGTTTACTAATATTCTTGTGTTTCTAAGTTTCAGATCATTAACAGGATATTAGTTGGTGATTAGCTTCAACAAGGAGTTTAGAAGCTTTTCATGTTGATTCCGGTGCCAAAGCTTAAAGATCATACCTTTGCACTTGGAGGATCACGCGTTTGGGATCGAGTCTACTTGAAGATGGAAGATCGACAAGAAGACTTAGGTATCCTAGTTTAGATAGAGTTTTAGATCCATTTGTAAAGCTTAGTTTAGTTGATATGCTCAAGTGACACAAAACACACACGTTTCATGATTTGGTTTTTGGTTTTCATGAATAATAGATCAAAACAGTTTACCTTATACCTATGTATATTAGATATGTTCTAGATATACATACATACTTTAAACTTGCTAGACAAACTTATTTTGACTATCCTATTCATGTTTTGGAAAAATCAAGTTTGATAAAAATACCGGTTTTTGTTTTTGATAAATTTGCAAGACACAAAAATGAATTGATATGTTGATATTGTTGGCCCAAAGGCCCTTCACCCTAGTTTTGATGATGATCAACTCATGTAGTTATAGTTACTAATGATCTTGTGTTTAATTAGTGACAGATTCATGATCAAGATCTTAGTAGGTGCATAGCTCAACAAAGGATAAAGAATAAGATTTGGAGCTTGCATGTGGTGATCCAAGGAGTTTTTGGATCAAGCTTGGACCAAGTCAAGAAGATGAGAAGCCTTCAAGGGAAGACTTCAAGAAGTTGAAGACTTGGGTCTAGGTATAGAATTTGTATTTTTGTTTTAGTAAAAATGTAAAGGATAGATAGTTGGTGGATTGCTCAAGTTATATCACACACACACACACTCTTGATAGAACTCTTGATTTAATTGATTTCATAAAAGATTTTGTTTAGAAAAGAATTTTTATTTAGAAAAAGATTTTTCTTTGTGACAAAATATTTATCTTGGATTTTGGTATTTCAAGTTTACATATCTTATAACCAAAACCATACTTAGTGCTTATTGTCAAAAACTAGATATTACATCTTAATTGTTAGTGGATCATATCCATACACACTATGCTTTAAAATGAACTCAAATATCTTGTTTTTGTATTTGATGAAGATTTAGAAAAACAAGTTTGGAAAAACATGTTTTGGAAAAATACTTTTTAGTTATTGAGCTAATATTTCCAAGTTACAAAAATAGACCAAAACATCTATAACATATCTTGATTTTGTGCAAGCATGTTTGTTCTTTCAAGTATATTGGTAAAACTATTTTTTGTAGAATTTCTATGTATTTTTAGGATTTTATAAAAGATTTTTAAATCCTGTTTTCAGACCTGGAGACTGGCTGACAGGCCAAACCGGTCGACCGGACCGGTCGACCGATGTGCACAGCCCTGTGCACGTTGTCAGCACAGTGGCCGGTCGACCGGGTCGGTCGACCGACCAAGAGAGGTTGCTCTCTGGAAATGTCCAGTCGACCGATAGGTCGACCGACAGTTCATTCCAGGTTATCGGTCGACCGAGCCGGTCGACCGGTGGCTGCAACGGTCAGAAAAATGACCGTTGGCCGGTCGACCGGCGGTCGACCGACAGCACTGACAGATTCCCAACGGCTCTATTTTCTGCAGCCTATAAATTGGGATCTTGTCATCTGTTTTGAGGTTAAATTTTGGAGACCTTTGAGCTAGTTTTTCCAACTGATTTCAGAAGTTCTCTCCATATTTGAGTGCAAATATTTCCCATCTTAAAGGGAGTTTTTATCAAGAGAGTGTTAAAGTGATTTCTTGAGTTTTCCATCAAACTTTCTTTCCTTGATTTCTCACACTTCACTTGAGCATCCATAGACATATCTATCCTATAGGAAGTGTTGTAGTGAGCTTTTGTAATTTATGCATATTCCATGAAAAACCTTTTGATTTATTCCTTGTTAACTAGTTCGAATTCTTCATGTGTTAGATTATATGACATATACACCTAAGCCTATTTCTCTATTGGTATCATTGGTTATTTGCAATTGGTATCATATGAACCTTTTTGGTATATACTCATATTTTGCTCTCTTTATATGTATGTATCCATCTCTATTGATATAATCTCTTCATACATATATATGATATTGTGTGTTTGTTTACAATTGGTATCTTTTAAAGCACATAGATTGTTAATGCTAAGCTTAATTAGACTTCAAATTGGTATTTCATAATAAGCTTGTGCATTGTATTTTTTTGAAATTGGTATCAAAAATTCAAAATTTGATTATTTTACAATTGGAACCATGCAAATTTGTTATTTGATATCTTATAATATGATCTCTTTCTAAGATATCTCAAATTTGTTGTTATTAAGAAAAATTCAAATTTTGTTTTATAAAGAAAATCAAAATTTTTTTTATTTGTATTTCCTATATGCAAGGAGAGCTTAACATCTCTTCTACATATAGATTCATGTTGAGTATATTATAATTTGAGGAGCTTGACAACTCTTCTTTTCATGATATACGTGTGTAGGGGGAGCTTCACATCTCCTCTTATGCATGACATATTATACGTTATGTGAATTAGGGCTTGTCATCCCTCTTTCATGTAATGTATATGTGTCGGGAAGCTAACTTAACGTCTTCCTCTTCATGAATTTATATCGCATATAAATTTTATTGATTGATTTGTATTTTACCCTCCTTGATTTCCTTATTTTTGACAAAAAGGGGGAGAAAATTTGTTTGATGATTTGAACTTTGAACCCTTTGTTGATGATTGACAAAAGGGGGAGAAGTATTTGAGTTTATTTGAGTTATATGCATGATTTCCTTAAGGGGAGAAGTATTTGTTCCTTACTTAAGGGAGAGAAAGATTTTGAGATGATTTTGAGTTTTTATACTTGTGCTTTTACTCAATTTAGAAAATAAGGAACATTCTCATTTTTCAAATCTTCTTTTTCTTTTTCTAAGCATGCGACTTTATTTCTAAGTGAATCATTTTCATTAAGCATGCAATCAAATTCCTTTTTCAAATCTTGTTATCTTTTTCTAAACATGCAATGTTATCTCTAAAAAAGTCATGTTCTACATGCATGCAAGCAATTTCCTTTTTTAAATTTTTATTATTCCTTTTAAGCATGTCATATTTTTCAAGTATTAGATGACAAAAGGTAGTGAGCTCATCATATGACATGTTCTCATCATCGGATTCGGAATTTACCTCAGGGGGTTATCCCCTTGGACCATAAAGCATGTGTTGGAGGTTTGGCTTCCAACGTCCGAATCGCTCCCCGCATAGTATTGTTCATTTTCGCCAAGGGAGATCAAGTATTCCAAACTACAAAAGCAGAATCAATGTTAGCAACTCTAGATAAATAAGCATCATCTAGGGTACTCTTTAAAGCATTAAGGGCTTTTGTATTAGCCTCAATATTCTTACCATCTATACAATAAGCATTATTAGTAGTGGCAAGATATACATTATAACCTAAGGCTTTGAGGAATAATGACATCTTAACTTTTCAAATTTGGATGTTAGGATGTCAAGGTGGGTGGTGACATAAAGTCCATGTGAGGTGTGTGTGTACAACAAATATTGTGATTAGCCCAAATGTAGGATCTTTAACTCTTAGGTTGTTAGACCCTTATCAGAGCACTAGCTTTGAAGCTTTACTTTTAATCCATGCATATATAACTCCATGATTTTTGTCATCATCAAAAAGGGGAGATTTGGCCCAAGGCCCTTCACCCTAGTTTTGATGATGATCAACTCATGTAGTTATAGTTACTAATGATCTTGTGTTTAATTAGTGACAGATTCATGATCAAGATCTTAGTAGGTGCATAGCTCAACAAAGGATAAAAGAATAAGATTTGGAGCTTGCATGTGGTGATTCAAGGAGTTTTTTGGATCAAGCTTGGACCAAGTCAAGAAGATGAGAAGCCTTCAAGGGAAGACTTCAGAAGTTGAAGACTTGGGTCTAGGTATAGAATTTTGTATTTTTTGTTTTAGTAAAAATGTAAAGGATAGATAGTTGGTGGATTGCTCAATTATATCACACACACACACTCTTGATAGAACTCTTGATTTAATTGATTTCATAAAAGATTTTGTTTAGAAAAGAATTTTATTTAGAAAAAGATTTTCTTTGTGCAAAATATTTATCTTGGAATTTGGTATTTCAAGTTACATATCTTATACCAAAACCATACTTAGTGCTTATTGTCAAAAACTAGATATTACATCTTAATTGTGTAGTGATCATATCCATACACACTATGCTTTAATATCTAGTTTTTGACAATAAGCACTAAGTATGGTTTTGGTTATAAGATATGTAAACTTGAAATACCAAAATCCAAGATAAATATTTTGTCACAAAGAAAATCTTTTTCTAAATAAAATTCTTTTCTAAACAAATCTTTTATGAAATCAATTAAATCAAGAGTTTCTATCAAGAGTGTGTGTGTGTGTAATAACTTGAGCATTCACAACTATCTATCCTTTACATTTTTTACTAAAACAAAAATACAAATTCTATACCTAGACCCAAGTCTTCAACTTCTTGAAGTCTTCCCTTGAAGGCTTCTCATCTTCTTGACTTGGTCCAAGCTTGATCCAAACTCCTTGGATCACCACATGCAGCTCCAATCTTATTCTTTTATCTTTGTTGAGCTAGCACCTACTAAGATCTTGATCATGAATCTGTCACTAATTAAACACAAGATCATTAGTAACTATAACTACATGAGTTGATCATCATCAAAACTAGGGTGAAGGGCCTTTGGGCCAACAATCTCCCCCTTTTTGATGATGACAAAAGGGGAAAGTATTTGAGTTATATTGAGTTATATGCATGATTTCCTTAAGGGGGAGAAGTATTTGTTTCTCTCCCTTAAGTAAGGAACAATACTTCTCCCCCTTAAGGAAATCATGCATATAACTCAATATAACTCAATACTTCTCCCCCTTTTTGTCATCATCAAAAAGGGGGAGATTGTTGGCCCAAAGGCCCTTC
>JAVJIF010023520.1:0-46152 GCA_038442645.1 Agave tequilana
AACTCCTTCTGTGAGAAAATATACTTGAGGCTCTTGTGATCTGTGTATATCAACACTTTGTCTCCAGAAGGTAGTGTCTCCAGATCTTCAAAGCAAATATCACAGCTGCCAACTCCAAGTCATGAGTTGGGTAATTCCTCTCATGAGGCTTCAACTGCTAGATGCATATGCTATAACATGATCATGTTGCATAAGCACACACCCCAGGCCTTTACCTGATGCATCACAGAAAATGACCATCCCTCCTCTTCCTGAAGGAGTCCTCAAGATTGGAGCTGTGATAAGCCTCTGCTTCAACTGCTCAATGCTGCATCACAATCTTCTGTCCATATGTATCTCTCCCTTTTCTGGTGAGCCTGGCCAACGAGCTGCAATCCTAGAGAAATCCTGGACAAAGCGCCTGTAATATCCGGCTAGTCCAAGAAAACTCTTTATCTCAGTCACCGTCTTCGGAAATGGCCAATTCTGCACTGCCTGGACTTTACTAGGATCAACTGAATTCCTTCTGCTGAAAACTATGTGTCCAAGGAAAGCTATGCTATCCAACCAGAATTCACACTTGCTCCTCTTGGCATGAAGCTGCTCTTGCTGAAGGGTCTGCAACACGATCCTCAAGTGCTCTGCATGCTCCTTCTCATTCCTTGAATAGATCAGGATGTCATCTATGAATACAACTACAAACTGGTCTAGGTAAGGGGAGAACACTCGATTCATCAAATCCATGAAAATCGCAGGGGCATGGTGACTCCGAAAGGCATAACTAGAAATTCATAGTGGCCATAAGGGTCCTGAATGCGTCTTCGGAACATCCTCCTTCTTCACCCTCAGCTGATGGTAACCCGACTGCAAATCTAACTTAGAAAATACACGGGCTCCATGAAGCTGATCAAACAAGTCATCAATCCGGGGCAAGGGATACTTGTTCTTGATGGTGACCTTGTTCAACTCCCTATAATCAATACAAAGCCTCTTACCACCATCCTTCTTATTCGCCAAGAGCACTGGAGCTCCCCATGGTGAAGTGCTTGGCCGAATCAATCCCTTGTCCGAATACTCCTGCAGTTGCTTCTTCAAGATCTCCAACTCTGTCGGTGCCATCCTGTACGGAGCCTTGGATATAGAAGCTGCTCCTGGAATTGTATCAATGGAGAACTCAATTATCCTCTCCGGTGGAAACCCTGAGACCTCAGCAAAGACTTCTGGAAACTCATCCCACACTGGCACTCCCTTCAGAACCTCCGAAGTGGTCATCTGAATCTCCTTCTTAGCAGGCTTCACCTCTCCACTAAACTGGAACTCCGGCTGATGCGGGATTCTGAAATTGATCTTCCTCCCTCTACAGTCGATCACCGCATAGTACTGACTGAGCCAGGTCATGCCTAAGATTACGTCGTACCCTTTGGTGTCTAGTACGAGCATATCTATGGCCAAGGTCTTCCCACAAAGTTCCACTGGACAGTCAGCACAAACTCTAGAAGATATAACTACCCCATTCCCGGTACTTATCTCCCACTTGTGGTCTAAAGCCTTAACAGGTATGGAATGAACAGCCACAAAATGGTCGGAGATATAACAGTGGGATGCACCCGAATCGAAGAGAGCGAGAACAGGTATAGAATGAACTCTGATGTTACCTGTAATCACCTCCTCTGAAGCCTCAGCCTCCTCTGCTGTCAGGTGTAGGCCTGACCTCTGCCACGCCCTGCTGCTGTTCGGGCTCCTCTCTGCACTGGGCGAGCAACATGCGGTGGAGGAAGGGGAAGAGCTCTCCTCATCACTGGTCCCTGGTGCCTCTGCCCAACTGGCCCTGGTAGTGCCCTCTGTCCATTCTGCCCTTGAGGTGCCGGCAAGGTTTGGTTAGCAAACCCCATTCTCCAGTGAGGACAGGTCTCTACGGCATGGCCTCGTGCTCCACACACCAAACACAATCCATTTGCCCTCCGGCAATCCTGCTGCGAGTGTCCTGGTTTCTGGCAAAAGTTGCAGATAAGACCTGGTCGAGCCATCTGGTAAGGAACTGCTCTGAATGGTTGCCTGGCCTGAACCTTCGCTGCCCTGGACGGTCCTCCTCTACCCACCGGTACAAACGGCCTCTTCATGGCCTGGTCCTTCCTCTGATCTCCTTGCTTCTTCTCAAACCCACGCTCCACCTCTCGAGCGCTGGTGAGAACTTCTGCATAGGTCTTCAGATGATGGGGCATTAGAAACATCTGAATGTCCATTTGCAGACCTTGCTGGAACCGGCTTGCCTCTCTCCTCATCTGCTATCATGTACGGGGCGAAGCGACTCAACCTGAGAAATCTGCAGCATACTCATCTACGGATCTATCCCCCTGTTGAAGCTTGATGAACTGCTCCTCCATGTCCTTCTGAGCAGTGGGGGAAAGAACCTGCTATAAAAGCTCTTGGAGAACGTATCCCAAGAGATAGGCTTCTTCAAGCGAGCCTCCTCTGCAAGCCACCAAGTGGCTGTAGTCCTTCAGCTGGATCTTTGCAACCTCCACTTGGTTCTCCTTAGGCACCCTGGCGGCGTTCAGCAGATCGGTGGTGTCTGTTAACCACTGTTCAGCCTCCAATGGCCTCTCGACTCCCGTGAATACGGCCGGCTGTAGCCGTCGGAAGTCTGAGATGTTCCCCGGCTTCTGCTCCTTCGGGGCTGCCAACTCCTGCCTGAGGAGCTCAGTCTGCTGATGCTGATTCTCCATCTGCTGTTGCTGGTTTCCTAGCATAGTCTGAATGATCCTCAGGATATCAGCACCTCTCCTCCTACGGGTCCATTCGGTACTTGCCCGACATTGTTGCGACCCGAACGTCTCTCCATACCGAAAGGGATAAGATCTGGATTGGAAACAAAGGGAAGGAGTTTAGGATACGAGGATCGAATCAAGGACGAAGTCAAGAAGGACTATATAAACTTGTACATTGTAGTTGGCATTAGCAAATCACTAGAATTTGCCACTTGGTTGTACTTTTAGGTTTGAGAGCCTAGGCTCTGATACCAACCTGTAACGCCCCGATCCCAATGATACGGGAACGTTACTGCAACGCATATACGTAGGTCAGATGGTGCCCCCACGTATATACGCTAAGCATTAAGTACAACAAGTATCAGAGTACAACACACAGCGTGGTATATTCATATGCCAACTTACAAAAGATAAATACAAAGCTATACAAGTTATGATAAGCAAAATCACTTTACAAGTGTCCTTTATCACAACCCAAGTCCAAAATGAATCCTATATAACCAAAAATACAAAAATGCTCACGAAATGGATGGAGATCCCGTGAACCAAAAGGAAGAGTCTGGCACGAGGACCGGAGCTAATCTGCCTGCTCACTAAGAAAGCCTGATCTTCGGTGGATGGCTCCACTTCGACCCAGGCCTCGGAATCTGAATATGCAAATCCAAAGGGTCAAGACATATAATAACAAATAAAAGATAGTCAAGTGACATAAGGATCATGAATAAAGGTAATGAAGTTACAATAAATAGCAATGAATAACAAGCGATGTAAACTCAATAAGGTAAGATCATATGCAACAAATCTACAATTAACGTCTTATTATTATTACTTGTCTTACTGTGATATCTAGCTATGTGACCCAGCGTCCCAGAGCACATAGATCCATATCCTAGTAAAACAAGGTTGTTATTGGAAACAGCGGTTGTATCGACGAACTATGTTTACAGTGGGTCCCGTGCATACCCGGGACCACGGCCCAGGATTGTTCCGTTGCTTGAAGACGGAACCTGCCGCAAGGCTAAACAGGAGGGACTTATGTTATGCCCTTGTCATGACAGTAAACAGGAAAGGGAGAAAGCACTCCCCTCAGTCCCCTGGAGTACCACAGGTAAGACCGGAACAGTAATTGTACAATATACCTAAAAGCCACTGTAAACACGAACACGTATCGATATCCGCATATTTCCCCCGACCCATATGTAAGTTGGTGCTTTTATGTAAAAGTCAAGTGTATCATGCTTAGTTTTAGAGATGGCATGACAAGTGTGATATTATTGTTTAACATGTCATGGAACGAGTATATGCAATAATAAGTCATGAGGTAACAAGAGATACATCCATCCAGTAATAGGTCATGTAGAGCCAGTATTGAAGCATGAACAAGCAAGATATAATACACATGTATCAAGTATAAGAACCAAATTCAGAACAGAAATTAACTATGACACACAGTCAGGATTAGTCGACTAGGGGTAAGGGTTAGTCGACTAATACTGGGATACAGAGAGTTAGAATTCTGTTTCAGGGAAAGTTAGTCGACTAGGGTAGGAAGGTTAGTCGACTAATAGGGAGTTCTAGTCGACTAATGGACACTTAAGTCGACTAAGACTGCTGATACAGAAAGTTGGGTTTTCTGGTCCAAGATGGATTAGTCGACTAGGTGAATTCAGGAGTCGACTAATATGGATTTCCAGAGAGTTTGTTAGTCGACTAATATTTGGGGCAAGTCGACTAATACTGGGTTTTTCCAGAAAACTAAGTTTCAGCTAAGTGTTCTAGTCGACTAGTTCCTATGATGAGTCGACTAATACTGTGAAGAACAGTGAGCAGATCAAAATTTCTGGAAGTGTGTTTGATGGTTCAATTCGTGGTTTTTGGTGACCTAGGTGTACAAGAAGTTAGATACAAGTACTCTAGGGCTAGTACGAGTCTTGGTGAGTGGAATACTCACTTGGATAGGTTTAATTGTGACTTGATCCAAGGATGAGGATGATGGTTGAAGTTGAGGTCCTTGAGGAAGCCCTAGATGAAGCCTTGAGGAAGTCCTTGAAGCCTTGAGGTGGAGATGAAGAGATTGGGTTCATGGAGCTAGGGTTCTTGCTAGAGGGAGAAGGAGATTGTGGAGCTTCTTTCTCTTGTGAAGAAATGAGGAGGAAAAAAGGTTTAAAGTGAAAAGGGAATCTTATATAGGATTGGGATTTTGCAAAGAGGGTGGAATTAAAGGGAATGAGAGGGGGTTTTGTGTAAAAAGGGGGTGAGGTGAGTGTCCTCTCCTTGGCCACTGGCCGGCTGTGGGAGAGGGAGAGAGTGAGTGGGGTTAGGTGAAGTGGGAGTGGGAAATGAGGTGGAAATGAAGTGAATTGGAATTTTGCAATTTTGAAAAAAGGTCCGAATTTCAAGTATCTCGGATTGGTCTGAAAATTTTACAAAAATCAAGAATAATATTTGAAGACTCATGGTGAAAATCGTTTGATGAAATACTGTATAGATTTTTAATTAAAATCCCGGAATCAGTTATTTACCGACTCCGAAGAATTTTCATAAATTCATAAAATTCTCAGAAAAAGTGTATAAGTAAGAAATATGATTCTAAGCAATAAAGTCTAAAGGACTTCTAAAAATTCCTAACAGTTTGGAAGATAAAAATTCGGAAATCGGCCAGCGGTACTGGCCGACACCGGTTCGGAGAAATTCATTTTAATTCCAGAAAATTCCAGAAAATCACATAAAATCTAAAATATTGGAAAATGATATTTGGAATTGAAATTGGTCAAATACGGATGGTAAATCGGAAAATACGATCGAAAGACTGAATACGTAACTAAGTATGTATTCCGGGAGAGGGGTATTACATAGTTAGTGGTTAGTAGTTAGATTGCCATGAGAAGAAAAATTAGCTAAGCATCATGTAGAAAATGGAGAAGATTATAATGGAGAAAAAAGGAGACACATTTACATAGATTGTCACCATCTATTACAGCAATCTCTCTCTTTCTCTTTCTGAATCTCTCTACCCTAATACATGAGTCTAAAAGAAAATAAAAATACCAAAGATAGAAGAAGAACACATAGACTACACTACACTAAATGATAGAAAACCTAGCCTATTTTTAATCTGCTTGCGCTTCGGCCAAACCCTGCAATATATATAGGCAAAAGAGGTTCTAGAAGACGAGACGAGGCCACGCGTAGAAAATTGACGCGTGGACCCACTATAGGGCCTCGAAAACGTAGCCATAGCCGCGTTTTCGTGGCAATACTATGGACCTGGGTCCTTGGTTTTGGTGCGTGGGTTCGTTTCGCTTTGGAGACCATCCAGATGTGCTCAGATTCGGTTATTTCTGTCCAGATTCTCGTCTGACGTGCCCAAGGGTCTAGGTTCAATGTATCTTCTAGAAGCTCCCTTTTTTGGCCTCCAAAAAATGCTGATTTAATTACCCGAAAATGGGTTTAATTAAGCTCTTTTTACCCTTTTACCCCTAGACTCTTCATTTATTTTCAAAGTAGACCAAAACATAATTAGAAATGTTATATTATTCACAAATCGGTAGGAAAATACGATATAATAATGCAGAACTGTAGACTAATCATACACCCGCACTTATCTTTTTGCTCGTTCCGAGCAAAACAAGAAAAGAAAAACTATACTATAAATGTCACTACATCACTTTCGCAGGTGACGCGATTGCACTGAGCGCGTGCAATAAGCGTGTTAAACCTCTAGGTTTCCCCTAGAGGAGGAGTTTTTCCTCCTGAGGGTTTTCAGTGAATTGCACCCACAAAATCCATAAAGAAAAGAAAATAAATGTTAGTGTTTTGAAAACGTATTTTGAAGAGAGACAAGTTTTCAAAATATTTTTGTATAAATATAAGCAATCTAAGATCATAAGTCCACAAAAATTATTCTTCCTTAAACTTAATCTATATGCAAGATCTTGTCTTCAATTAAGGTAAGAATTCAAAATTGGATTGAATATTTTATCCTTTATAAAATCTAGATAATATCCACTTTGTGATAGTGAAGATTTCTGGAATTTCAACTCTAACCATTAAGCCATTTATTTTTATATTTTTTTTCTTTTTTTCTTCCCTTAGTTTTCTTAGGCTTTCTAGTTCACCCGGGCAGTGAGCTTTTAACCGATGACTCCCCAGACCAGACGATCTTAGGGCACCATATAGAAAACATCCTTCGCGTTTAAGGACTCGAGTAAATAAGGCCACAAAACTAAGAGGGATTATTTGTTCAAGATAAAATTGTGTAAGTGTGAAGTGCATATTATATAAGGCAGAAAATTCAAGATAAAATTATCTCTCTAATTATTTTACTTAGCCTATAATCTTAAACAAGATTCATTATGTCGACAAGGTTTAAGATGTCATTATTAAAGCTTCCTTAATTTCTAAGATCATCTTTAATTTTCTTTAAGATAGATCAAAACTTTGTCTCTTATTCAAAAAGATTTTAAAGAAAGAGAAAAATCCTATACAAAAGGGGAGATTTTAAAAGTATCCTAAAAGAAGTGAAAAAGAAAGAAAATCTAAAAACTCTATGTTAGTAAACCCTCCCCCACACTTAACTCATGCATTATTCTCAATGCATCGTGAATGTATGTATGCATGAAACAAATAGAGAGGAAAGGAAAAATCATCTCAAGGTGGTGGTTCCGATGGTGGCCTGATTGGTCCACGAAATGTGGCCCAATCTAATTTGTGTGGAGTTCAGAGGAACCCACCAGAAATCTCTATAATACAACCCACTATAATGATGTATGCATTTATGATTTTTATTAAGAATTTTACCCCATCTAATTTTCAAATTTTCAAAATAATTTTAGAGTCATTATTATCAACATCCTTGTTCTAATAGTGGAGTGTGAAAAGATGGAATGATTGATTGGACTCAGGAAGTGCAGAAACTAATACTGACTCAGGAATTTGACTTAAGTCAAGTAAAGGTTCAGGAGTCAAAATTGGTTCAGGAATCGGATCCAAATTAAGAAGTTGAGATTCAAGTTCACATTCATTTCCTCACAATAGAATGTGACTTTAAGACGAGTGATTCAAGTTCAAGAATGACAGGTATGAGAACCAAAACTGACTCTAAAATGTTGCTCAATTGGGTAACAAAACAGGAGTCAATATGATCAGGAATTCAAGATTATGAAATTGAGATCATCAATTTGAGGATCAAAGTCACATTCCTTATTGAGTTCAATTTCATAAAAATGAGAACTTACCAATTTGTCAATGGGACTTTCAAAAGTATGAAATTGGTCAAGTTCAATAGAATGATCATAAAAAATTGGTGATTCAATTTCACGATGGATAGGCACAGGATCCAACGTTGACTTGGGAAAAAGTGTTCGGAAGGATTAATTGTACTGAGAAAGGTTTAGAGTAAACCGTTGATATCCGTGTACCAATGATAAAGAACTTCGAATGTATATGCAAGTTTACTTTACTCCTTCCGAATCACCATTCGTAGCATAAGCTAGGACGGATCGTTTCCGAAGGGAGGGTTAGCAATAGAAGCATTCAAGGTTTTTATATTGAAATCTTCGTGAAGAAAAACGAAGGTTCTTCTTTGTTTAAGAAATGAAAAACAAAACGATGTAGAAAGTGAGTGGAAAATCTTTGTGGCTTGTGTAGAGGAAAGGAAGAAACGAAAATAAAGATGGAACAAAAATGGAGAAATTTGAAAAGAGAAAGTTTTCAGAAGAGGGTTTTTTAAGTTTGATAGAAAGAAAAGCCATGACTAACTAACATTCTAATTTGCTAACTTACTACTCTCGTTGGGCAGCATGCCTCATATTGATTCATCGGCAATGGTATGTCTTGCTTTGCCAAGTCCTGTATTGTCCATGTCGAGGGTGTTTCTCATCTAGGCTAGGCTAGTTGCCTCCTTGAATCATTGGCTCCCTAAATAGATTTTCAACAATGGAACAAGGATAGTCACTCTTAAGGATGCTAAGAAAACATGCAAGAGTTATTAGTCCATCAAAGGTATAATAAAGCGAGCATGAAATAAGAAACTTGTAATGTAGTCATTAGCATAGTGAAGTGCTCCATCTTCATGTTCCATCAAGGCACTTATTCTAAAGACAAGGCTCTAAGTGAGGTTCACATGAATCATATGGAGGGGGAACATAGCATTTGCAAAGAATAAAAAGTAACTCATCTTCATTGGGGGTAAGATAGACTTGTAATTTGTAAGACTAAAAAGAAATACGCATCCAATGAATCATATAAGTTAGCAATCACCCAAGAGTTAGTAGTTAGTAAAATAAAAGTTAGTTAGTCATGTTAATAAATTAGCTAGACATGGGATAAAGAACAAGCAATAGTTCATTGCAGAAATTAAATAGAAGAAAGTAAAAGCTTAAAGAAAGTAATGCACTAGAACAAGAAAAGATTGGAAGATTAAAAGCTTGATCCTTGTATTGCGTTGTCAGCTTCTCTAATTACAAAGATTGCTCACTCTCACACTCTCTTTTCTGGATTCTAGAAGGAGAAAAAGAAAATTACATAAGAGACTAAAAGAAAACCCTAACAATTTTGTTGGCCCAGAGGCCTTTCCACTCTAGTTTTGGTGATGATTAATTCATGTAGTTATGTTTACTAATAATCTTGTGATGTTTAGTTTCAGATTCTAATCAAGATATTAGTAGGTGATTAGCTTCAACAAAGGTGTTTGGAGCTTCTCACATGGTGATTCAAGAGCCCGAGCATCAAGATCATATATAGCACTCGTTGGAGTCAAGCTCGGTGGATCACGGTTTGGATCGAGTCGGCTTGAAGACGGAGTTCGTCAAGAAGACCTCGGTACATAGTTTAGTTTTTTAGTTTAGATCCATGTGTAAAGATTAGATAGTGTGATATGCTCAAGTTCACAACACACACGTTTTATGTTTTCGATATTGGTTTTCGGTTTTCCGTTTTGGTTTACCGATCTTGGTTTTCATGAATAGATATTATATCAAAACAATTTTACTTGGTTTTATGTATATTAGATTCATTCTATATACATGTATGCTTCATGTCTTAAATAAACTTAGTTTGACATGCCTATTCATGTATTTAGGTTTTGTGTTTTAAACAAAACATATTTTGGATTTATGTGACAAAAACAATGATATATATATCTTTTGTGTATATTGGAGTATGTGAAATCACCTAGAGGGGGGGGGGAATAGGTGATAATGCTAATCAATGCACAATTAAAAATGTTATGATGCAACGATCACCCAAAACAAGACTAGAAGCCGAATACCCCGTGAAGGGCTCTGAACTCCTTCCTCATGATTCCTCTAGATAAGAGTTTGAGGTACGTATTGCAATCTTATTGTATGAGTATTTGATCAACAATATGAATATGAAACAAGTGAATATTGCAATGAATATAAAGCAAGTAAATGAAGCAATGAATATAAAGTAAGGAATTAAAGCAAGTAAACCAAACGCAAACACAGAGAATTTTTCCGAGGTTCGAGCACCCAGCTCTACGTCCCCGCCTTCACCCAGAAGGATTTCCAACCACTATAACTTCACAAAGAGTTACAATCACACCGAAGTACCCAACTCCTCAATCACGAATACAAGTATCTCTTGGTGATCAAAAGACCACAAACCCTCTTTTGAAAAATCTTTTTCCCTACAAAAACCCTATAGAACAATGTGTAGGATTGAAGCTCAAGTATTGTAAGTGGAAAAAAGAATGAATTTGAAGAGAGTTTAGAATCAAAAACTTCAGAAATGAGAGATTTTTCAGCACAAAAACAGAGAATGAAAACTTCTTTTCAGAACTTTAAACCTGAGTATTTTTGCAAAAGCTTGTTGTGAAAAACATAACCCTAATCAACCCTATTTATAGGATAGAGTTAGGGATTAAAGGGTAAACTAGTATAATAAGTAATTAGGAAGTATTTGACCCAGAAACCAGCCCCTAAGCTCGTTTAAAGACAAAACACACCATTAAAAACGTGTTTTAAAATATAGCCGTTAAGGCTGAAATATAGCCTCGGTCGACGGGTTTTTAAAAAATAAAGCCATTGCAGGCCCACGGTCGACCGCCGGTCGACCGTAACAAACAGAGAGTTGATGACTTTCAGTCGGCCGAAGGTCGGTCGACCGAAATGGGGTCCGGTCGACCGCCTGGTCGACGGGAGACGTGCACACATGCACGCACCCAACGGTCAGAAGTCCGGTCGACCGGTGGGTCAATCGATCTGACCTGAAACAGAGCCGGTCGACCGCCTGGTCGATCGCAACAGGTCAAAAGTTGGGTTTTGGAAAGGATTTGAAGAGATTTTGATAGTTTTCAAATATTTTGATTAAGACTAGGTATAATAAATAAAATGAAGTTTGTGAGTAATAAAAATATATTAAAAATATTGTGTATATAAGTATAGGAGAAATTTTTAGAAAGGTCATGTGCGCAAAAACTTGTGTATAAGATTTGAGCTTCAAACCTATTCACTATTCTTTAACAAACTATATAGCTAAAAACAAAACTAATGAAGTCTCTGAGCCATGCAATGCCATGCTAGAGCCTTCTCTTCTTTGAACACTTCCTCTTGCGCCATTTGCCTTATTAGCTCCATAAACCTAGGAAACCTTGCAATAGCTAAGCAATGGCCATCATAAATGGTACTAACCTGAAACTCATCTTAAACAAACTTATTAGTACCATATAGCTTCTATGTGTTTTGTTATCATAAAACTTAAGCAAATGGAGAGTGTAACCTTTTGGGCCAACAATCTCCCCTTTTTGATGATGACAAAACATATAGGCTATAACAAAAAAAATATAAAGAGAGAGGTAAAACTCCCCCTCAAATTATGCTATATTAAACAAGTAAAAGCAATTTGAATTGCAAAAACCATGAGACATAAAACACTTGCAAAACCATATAATATAAACTCATGTTTAGAACTCATATACAAGAACTCATCATACCCATTTCTCCCCCTTTTTGTCATACATCAAAAAGGGATAAATAAACAAGAAAAACATTTTTATTCAATAACACAAACATTAAGTTCACCACATATAAAGGAAAATCTATTAAAATCAAGTGGTTTTGTGAAAATATCAGCAAGTTGCAAATCCGAAGAAACATAATCAATCTCTATATCATCTTTCTCAAAATGATCTCTAAGAAAGTGATATCTAATCTCAATGTGCTTGGTCTTACTATGTTGATTTATATTCTTAGTCATATGAATAGTACTAATATTATCACAAAATATTTTTATATGGTCATAATGCAAATCATAATCAAGGAGAGTATGTTTCATCCAAAGGACTTGTGCACAACAAGCCCCCGCCGCAACATACTCCGCCTCGGCGGTTGAGAGGGCTACCGACTTTTGTTTCTTAGAGAACCATGAAACAAGACAATTACTAAGAAATTGACATGTTCCACTAGTACTCTTTCTATCCACTCTACAACCCGCATAGTCGGCATCCGAAAAACTCGTCATTGAAAAATCTCCGGTTTTCGGATACTAAAGACCCATTCCAATAGTGCCCTTAATATAACGAATGATGCGTTTTACTGCAATAAGATGAGACTCTTTAAGACACGATTGGAATCTAGCACAAAGACATACACTAAACATGATATCCGGCCTACTAGCTGTTAAATACAACAAACTACCAATCATGCTTCTATATAACTTAATATCAACACATTTACCTTGGTCATCCTTATCAAGCTTGGTGGTAGTTGCCATGGGAGTGTTGCAAATTTTCGAACCTTCAAGTCCAAATTTCTTTATGAGTTCCTTTGAGTACTTGGTTTGACATATGAATATCCCATCCCGCATTTGCTTGATTTGGAGTCCAAGAAAGAAATTTAATTCACCCATTAAAGACATCTCAAATTCACGTTGCATACACTTTTCAAACTCCTTGCAAAGAAACTCATTAGTAGAACCAAAAATTATATCATCAACATAAATTTGCACTATAAGAATGTCACTATCAACATGCTTAGTAAATAATGTTGTGTCTACTTTGCTTTAACAAAATCATTTGAAATAAGAAAACTAGAAAGCCTTTCATACTAAGCTCCAGGAGCTTGCTTTAAACCATACAAAGCTTTATCAAGTTTAAAAACAAAATTAGGATGAACATGATCAACAAAACCGGGAGGTTGTTCAACATAAACTTCTTCATTTATAAATCCATTTAAAAATGCACTTTTTACATCCATTTGAAAAAGTTTAAAATTTTTAAAAGATGCAAAAGCTAGTGTAATCCGTATGGCTTCAAGCCGTGCTACGGGTGCAAAGGTCTCCTCCTCAAAGTCAATTCCTTCAACTTAAGTGTAACCTTGGGCCACTAATCTAGCTTTATTCCTAATAACATTTCCTGACTCATCCATCTTATTCCTAAAAATCTACTTAGTACCAATTATTGGTCTATCGTGGGGTCTAGGAACAAGGTGCCAAACTTGGTTGCGCTCAAATTGATTGAGCTCTTCTTGCATAGCTAGCAACCAATATGAGTCACCCTCGGCTTCGAGGATGTTTTGGGTTCAAATGAGAAATGAATGCAAAATTACCACACAAGTCATGGAGTTTGGAGCGAGTGGTTACCCTTTAGATACATCACCTAGGATGAGATCCTTGGGATGATTTGTAGCATATCTCCAATCTTTAGGAAGTGGTTGAGAGCTTTTCACTTCATCCTTTTGAACTTCACCAATGGATTCTTGCTTTTCTTCTTGAATGGGTGAGTCCTTCAAGGATAGCTTCTCCATGTCCTCACCTAATGAGTCTAACTCTACAACATTCTCAACAATAACATTAGATTCTTCAAATTTAACATGCATGGATTCTTCAATAGCAAGAGTGGATTTATTGAATACTCTATAAGCTTTGCTAGTATTAGAATCTAACAAATATAGCTTCATAGGCCTTAGCATCAAATTTACCCAAGTTATCTTTAGTATTCAAAACAAAACACTTGCATCCAAAAACTTTAAAGTATGAAACATTAGGTTTCCTTAAATTATAAATTTCAAAAGATGTCTTGAAAGTATTTTACACAAATAAATACGGTTTGGTATGTAGTATGCGGTGTTTACGGCCTCGGCCCATAAATATTGAGGGAGGCCATATTCACTTATCATAGTCCTAGCCATTTCTTGAAGAGTTCTATTCTTCCTTTCTACTACTCCATTTTGTTGTGGAGTTCTAGGACATGACATTTCATGCTTAATTCCCTTTTCATCACAATAAGTCATGAAGAGTTGGTTAACAAACTCACCACCTCTATCACTTCTTATTTTTAAAATCGAAAAACCTTTTTCTTTTTCAACCCATTTTCGAAAAATCTTAAAATGCGAAAAAGTTTGATCTTTGTGTTCCAAAAAGAAAACCTAAGTGAACTGGGAAAAATCATCAACAAAACAAATACATATCTACTTCCATTTAAGCTTTTAGTTTTAGTTGGTCCAAAAAGATCCATCTGAATTAATTCTAATGGCCTAGTTGACATGATATCCTTGATTGGTTTGAAGGAAGACTTGGTTTGTTTCCCAAGTTGGCACGCACTACAAATGCGGTCTTTCTCAAACTTCAAGTAAGGAATACCCTTCACCAATTCCTTAGAATTAATTCTAACAAGATGATCAAAAGATGCATGTCCTAATCTTCTATGCCAAAGCCAAGAAACCTCATCAAAAGCATTCAAGCATTTAGCAGAACAATCTAAATTAAGCATGTCAATGATATAGACATTATTATCATGAAAACCGGTGAGAATACAATCATTGGTTTTACAATAAAAAAATTTTGCAAGAAGAATCATCAAACATAACTTTAAGACCATGATCATAAAGTTGACTTATACTAAGCAAGTTATGTTTAAGTCCATCAACAAGAACAACATTCTCTATTAAAGGAGATGCACCAATTTGAATGTTACCTATACCGATGATGGTGCCCTTGGAGTCATCTCCGAAGGTGACGGTGCCACCTTCAACGTACCTTGATAGGGTTGTGAAGTTGTTGATATCCCATGTCATATGTCTTGAACAACCACTATCAAGGTACCACTGCTCCTTACGTCTTGGAGCCTTGGTGTGTACCTACATCAATTAATTTAGGACTTGATTTTGGTACCTATATTTTCTGGGTCCTAAAGTGTTAGTGTCATAAACCCATACAAGATTATTTGTCCTATTTATTTGATCATAGCAAAATTTAGCTAAATGGCCATTCCGACAACAATAAGTGCATCTATAAACTCTTTCATATTTAAATGCATAATGAGTGTGTGACTTACGAACATGTGAATTTGAGCATGAGTAGTTTTAACATGAGTGTTATGTGAAGTGTTAGCATGATGAACATGAGAATTTTTAGCATGGGTTGTTTTATCTTTCTTAACATGTGGAGTGTGCTTCTTTGAAAACATTTCCTCTAATTTCTTAGTATTAAAAGCACAATCTTTTAAAACATTTCCAAAATCATTTTTTAACTTTTAACAAGGACAATTCATTTTCATCAATTTTTGAAAATTTAGCTTTACAAGCAACTTTATAAGCATCAAATTCTCTTTTAGTTGAAACAAGATTAGAAGAAATTTCTTCCTTTTCTTTTGAAACAATTGCAAGTTGATTTTTAAGCAACTCAATTTCCTTTTTCAATTTAGAACACTCTACCTTTTTATCATCATAACTTTCTGAAAGTTCGATAAAAGCATGATCTAGCATTTCTCTACTTATTTCATTTTTAACATCAAGTGGTTGAGAAGTTACCTTGGGTGTGTTTGCCATGAAACACATATTTGCCGTGTCGACCTCATCTTCAGATTCACTTTCCGAATCCCAAGTAGCTTTGTATACCTTCTTTTCAACCGGCCTCTTTTGCTTCAAGGAGGAGATCATTTTTTCTTGAAATCGGGGCAATCGGCCATGATGTGACCGGGTTTCCGACAGTTGTAGCATATGATTCTTTTCTCCTCTTTGCCTTCCATTTGTCTTCTATAATTGAGCTTATTCCTGCGGTATATTCTCTTTGCATTTCTTAAGAGAGATAGCTCTTCATCATCTTCTTCATCTTCTTCGTCATTGTAGTGGAAGAGGAAGACTTGAAAGTTATGGACTTCTTCTTTTGAGGTACCGCTTCTTCTCTTACCTTCTTCTCCATCTCATGAGTCTTAAGGTTTCCAATAAGACTTATGAGATCCATCTCATCTTTATCATTCAACTCCTTTAAGGTGGTAGCCTTGATCTCCCATGACGAAGGAAGAGCTCGAATCAGTTTGCGCACCTTTTGGTCGTTGCTTATATCATCACCTAGAGAAGAAAGAGCATTAGTAATCTTAGTAAACTTGGTAATCATAATATCAATAGACTCATCTTCAAGCATTTTAAAACTTTCATATTGGGAACGCAAGAGATCTATTTTAGCTCTCTTGACTTGTGATGTCCCCTCATGAGTGACCAATAAGTGTTGCCAAATCTCATAGGCGGATTGGCAATGTATAACCCGTGTTAGATCATCCTCATTCAAGGCGGTGAGAAGGGAATTTTGAGCCCTAGAATTAGCCTCATATTCCTTGGAGGTAAACTCGGACCAAGTGCTCTCCTCACTTTCGGGTTTACTATAAGGTTTGGTCAAGGATTTAGCAACTAAACTACCTAGGAATTGTAGAAAGATAGTCATCCTAACTTTCCAAATGGGAAATTGAGTCCATCAAATTTAGGAGGGGTCTTAATGTTGTCGGCCATTTTTACTAGTGTATGAATGAAAATACGCAAATGGTGATTAGCAAATTTTAGGATCTCTCTAAGGATGTTAAGCCAAAAACTAGAGTCCTAGCTCTGATACCAATTGAAATCACCTAGAGGGGGGGTGAACAGGTGATAATGCTAATCAATGCACAATTAAAAATGTTATGATGCAACGATCACCCAAAACAAGAATAGAAGCCGAATACCCCGTGAAGGGCTCTGAACTCCTTCCTCGTGATTCCTCTAGAAAAGAGTTTGAGGTGCGTATTGTAATCTTGTTGTATGAGTATTTGATCGACAATATGAATATGAAACAAGTGAATATTGCAATGAATATAAAGCAAGTAAATGAAGCAATGAATTAAAGCAAGTAAACCAAACGCAAACACAGAGAATTTTTCCGAGGTTCGAGCACCCAGCTCTACGTCCCCGCCTTCACCCAGAAGGATTTCCAACTACTATAACTTCACAAAGAGTTACAATCACATCGGAGTACCCAACTCCTCAATCACGAATACAAGTATCTCTTGGTGATCAAAAGACCACAAACCCTCTTTTGAAAAATCTTTTTCCCTTACAAAAACCCTATAGAACAATGTGTAGGATTGAAGCTCAAGTATTATAAGTGGAAAAAGAAAATGAATTTGAAGAGAGTTTAGAATCAAAAACTTCAGAAATGAGAGATTTTTCAGCACAAAAACAGAGAATGAAAACTTCTTTTCAGAACTTTAAACTTGAGTATTTTTGCAAAAGCTTGTTGTGAAAAACATAACCCTAATCAACCCTATTTATAGGACAGAGCTAGGGATTAAAGGGTAAACTAGTATAATAAGTAATTAGGAAGTATTTGACTCAGAAACCAGCCCCTAAGCTCGTTTAGAGACAAAACACCCCATTAAAAAGTGTTTTAAAATATAGCCGTTAAGGCTGAAATACAGCCTCGGTCGACCGGGTTTTCAAAAAATAAAGCCGTTGCAGGCCCACGGTCGACCGCCCGGTCGACCGAAACAAACAGAGAGTTGATGACATTCAGTCGGACCAAGGTCGGTCAACCGAAATGGGGTCCGGTCGACCGCCTGGTCGACCAGGAGACATGCACAATGCACGCACCCAACGGTCAGAAGTCCGGTCGACCGGTCGGTCGACCGATCTGACATGAAACAGAGCTGGTCGACCGCCTGGTCGACCGCAACAGGTCAAAAGTTGGGTTTTGGAAAAGGATTTGAAGAGATTTTGATAGTTTTCAAAATATTTTTGATTAAGACTAGGTATAATAAATAAAATGAAGTTTGTGAGTAATAAAATATATTTAAAAATATTTTGTATATAAGTATAGGAGAAATTTTTAGAAAAGTCATGTGCGCAAAAACTTGTGTATAGGATTTTGAGCTTCAAACCTATTCACTATTCTTTAACAAACTATAAAGCTAAAAACAAAACTAATGAAGTCTCTGAGCCATGCAATGCCATGCTAGAGCCTTCTCTTCTATGAACACTTCCTCTTGCGCCATTTGCCTTATTAGCTCCATAAACCTAGGAAACCTTGCAATAGCTAAGCAATGGCCATCATAAATGGTACTAACCTAAAACTCATCTTAAACAAACTTATTAGTACCATATAGCTTTTATATGTTTTGTTATCATCAAAACTTAAACAAATGGAGAGTGTAACCTTTTGGGCCAATAGTATGTCCATATACAACATGCTTAAAGTTGTTTAAATATCATGTTTTTGTATTTGAATGTGTTTTGGACAAAACGAATTTTCAATTCAAAAATCTATGTTTTAGAAAATCTAATTTTTGGTTTTCCGCAAAATTTTCATAACACAAAAAGAGTTCAAAATGTTTGTAACTTGGTTTGATTTTTACTCAAACAAGTTTGTATATCAAAGTATTATACTGAACTTATTTTGTGGATTTTTAGAGTTTTTATGGGATTTTATAGGTAAATAAAAACCAAGTTTTCAGGTCCTATAATTCCCTGTTCTGGCTTCTGCCGGTCGACCGGACCGATCGACCGAGTTAGGAGTCGGTCGACCGTCACAAGATGTGTACGTCTGTTTGGCTGGAGGGCCGGTCGACCGGGACGGTCGACCGCCAGAGAGCTTCTGCTCTCTGGAAAGCCTCGGTCGACCGGGTCGGTCGACCGGCAGAGAGCTCTGCTCTCTGTTCCAGGTTGTGGTCGACCAAGCCGGTCGACCGAGGCTCCAACGGTCGGTTTTTTGACCGTTGGCGGTCGACCGGGCCAGTCGACCGCCAGCCGCCAGAGCTGAAAATTCAGCTAACGGCTAGTTTTGGATTGGGGCTTTATATACCCCATTGTTTTGGGTTTTTCTCTAAGATTTTAAGAGAAAAATTTACAGAGTTTCTCTAGTGTTTTAAACAAGTTTTCAAAAGTGTTTTAGTGTCAAAAAGATCCATCTTATTGTTTTAAAGTGTTTTGTTTATTTCAAAGAAAATAGGTTTTGGGAATTAGTTTCTTGGTCTAAAATTCTATATCTATTTGGTATTTTCCCAAGAGATTTTGTTTGATCAAAACATTTAGTTTTTTCACACTTGAGCTATATCTCCTATCCTATTTTATAGGATCTTTATTTGTGAGAAAATTGTTTGTGGTTGAGGAAACCACCAAGTTGTAAACCCTTTACTTGTTGTATCCCTCTTTGGTAGAGGTTGATTTGGGTTGTGGTTAGCTCCCTCTTTGGTAGAGGTTGAAATTGTGGTGTACTTCCTCTAGTGAGAGGTGGAGTTTGGATTTGTATCCCTCTTCGTGGGGTGGATTTGTGGTTGTTTGGCTAAGGGCCTACCCCTCTTGTGTGAGGTGGTGATTGTATTGCCTCGGTGGAGGTTGTATTGGTTGAGAGAGGAGTTCGGTACTCCTAGTGGATTGGAAATCCTTCTCGGTGAAGGCGGGGGCGTAGAACTCGGTGCTCGAACCTCGAAACACATCTTGTTGTTTGCGTTTGATCCATTGTCTCTAAACTCTCTCTCTTTATTTGTGCATTGCTTTACTTTGTCATATCATATACATGCTTGTGTGCTTGTGTGCCTCACTTGTGCTTAACCACGAGAGCTTCATATAGCGCCTCAACTCTTATTCAGAGGAATCAAGAGGAGTTAGTCCAGAGCCCTTCACGGGGAATTCGGCTACACTCGTTGGTTGCACCAAGTGTAGTTGCAAATTAGTTTTATTTTTCACATTTAGTTCATTAGATTAGCGGTACACCTATTCATCCCCCCTCTAGGTGTACTTACAATTGGTATCAGAGCCTACACTCCTGATATTTGGTTTAACCACCTAGGAGTGTGATCTTGGTGATCTAATCTATCATTTGCATTTGCACGTATTTTATTTGCACACACTCATGGATTTCTTGTCACCTCTCATGTTTGATGTCTCCAATATTGACATGTGGAAATTTAGGATGTCCATGTATTTGAAAATCCTAGGCTTGCATGTTTTCTTTGCCGCTACCAAGAAATGCTATCTTGGTAATCGCAATCATATAGGGGCCAATACACTTGCCCTTGAGGCTATTAGAAGGACGCTTAACAAAGATTATCTAATGCTTGTTTCTAACTATGATTCCGCCTTTTCAGTGTGGAACACGTTGACTTCATCCGAGCTTCAAACGCCCAACATAATGGAGGATGAATCTAGTGGAGAATTCGAGCCACAATGCTTCATGGTCGAAGGGAATGACTCCCTTGAGGTGTATTCGGAATCTCAATTGATGCTAGTTCTTCTTGTGATGATTATGTGGATCCTAATGCTTTAAATGAAGAACTATCCATATTTTGTAAAAATTATTAGAAAAATATAATCTCTTGAAAAATAAGAGTTTTGAACTTAATAAAGAAAACAAGGTTTTAAGTTCAAGACTAGGCTTGATTTTGCAAGAGAAAGTGGAGATTTCTAATGAGAGGGATTCATTGAAGTCTAAACTTGATCTTGCCCTAAAAGAAAATGAATTTTTGAAAAATAAAAATAATTGTGAAATAATTTTGAAGAAAAATGAAAACTTGTCTTCAAAAGTTAATTTTGTTTTAAAAGAAAATGATTCTTTAAAAATGAAAATTGCTTCCATTTCAAAGGACTTGGAAGTTTGTTTAAAGAAGAATATTGTTTTGAAAAATGATATAGGTACACATGTTTGCCATGCTAGTGTAGGTTCACCTAGCTCACCTATTGTATGCCACTCTTCTTCTTTAATTATAAATGATATATCTATGCTAAAGAAGAATATTGATTGTTTGGGCTCCACTTTGAGCCAATGTGTTGTGAGCCATACACGTTTGGAATCTTTGTTTCGAAAGAAACAAGTTCCTATTATGCATACACACCCTCCACGGCATACTCATGCTCCTCACGGTCACATCCATCACACATTGTATGCTCATGTGTACACTTGTACACATTGTGGACGAAAGGGCCACCTTGCTAAATTTTGCTATGATCATATACATGATGTAAATTTAGCAAATAAATTTGTTTGGGTTAGAAAGGTTCTAACCCCCATGGACCCAAAAGAGTTTGGGTACCAAAGACCACCCCTATTGTATTTGATGTAGGTGTGGGCTCTCGCATGACGTGAGAGCGACGGTGCCTTGAAGTGGATGCGTTCCGAGCTTAAAGGGAACTATTTGGATGCATCACTTTCAAGGGGAGTTTTGGTGGGAGGACCACCTTGGTATGGGGAACTAGAGAGGTGCCTTCATCAGTTGTGGTATCGATCTCTAACTCCCGTTTATGTTTGCATGCTTTTCATATCTTTGATTCATAGCATGTCATGTTTTATTGATTCACATGTTTATTAGATTAGTAATATACATGTTTAGTTATTTGAGACACCCATGTTTAATATGGACCTATATCTATGTGTTCTCACTTTATTTTTAACTAATATGTATGTTCTAGATCTAATGCACATGCATATACATAATGATCATATGTATGTTTATAATTTTTGTTTTGTTTGATGCTTCATGTTTATCATGTTGATTTATGTCTCGTTTTATGCTTTAAATTTTGAATATATGTTTAAATGTTAGTTTTCATTAAGACTAGGATATATACTTGTACATATAGTGGGCCACAAATAGATCATTATATATTTGTGCTTGAATGATTATTTGTTTAGATGTGCTAGTATAGTCTAGTTTTGATGATTCATTTTAACTTGTATTCCCCATTTTGGACATGTTTTATGATCATGTGTTTTCACTTCATGTATATGTCTATCTTGTCCAAACTATTGATTATACATATACATCTTTTGAGCCACGTGCCTTCATGCATATACATTTGTGGACTCGTGTTTGGATATGTATGTATACTTTTGTTTGTATAAGACATACATATGCCTTGAAGATTTAATCGTTTTGATGATTTTCATGTTTTAAGAAATTTTTGAGCTTTATTGCCTAATTTCATGATTATGTGTTTCACATAACACTTGTACACTCACTTCATTTAAATATTTCTCATGATTATATTTTCATGAGTATGTATGGGCTTTATGGACTTTGAGTGTTTAGTGACCATGTGATTTACATGTTTTCATGAAATATAATTTTGTTTTATTCCTTGCTTGAAGGATTTCGTACTAGTTTTCAAGATTTTTCATTTAACTAGTTGCGGTATTCTTCGTTATGGTAGAGTTTTCAAACATATTATATTTTTTTTCAAACCTATTTTTGAAAACCCCTACCTTCCAAGGACGGTTGGTTGGGAGACCATGCCTTGTATGTTTATATTGAAAATCATTTTAAACATGAGCATGAAATGGGTGGAAAGGATTATGAGTTATACACTTGATATTATTGTTGTTTCATTTGGTATCATTGGATCTTTTCAATTGGTATCAATATTGATATTTCTTGCATACTCATATATTATTTTTGTGTATATATGCTTTCATTTGGTATCATCAATTTTGATTGGTACTCATTTTTCATACACCTATACATGTTTATTTGTGCTTACTATATCCCTATATTTTTGAGCACAAATTTTGTTTATGCTAAAGCTTGTCTTTTAATGACCATTATGTTTCAATTGATTAGTTTTCAATTGGCATTCAATACAAGCTTATGCATCGTTTTATTTGGTATTTCATAAAGGGAGAGAAAATTCGTATTTTATCTTTCAATTGGTATTTTGTTTACCGTTGATTTCCACTCCCATACTTTATGATGAAAAATAGATTTTAATTTGGTATCATATGTTCAAAATGAAAAATACTTACAATTGATATCAAGACTTTGTTTACTTTTAATTGGTATCTATTGATCTATTTCTTTCAATTGGTATCCATGAAAATTTATGTTGGTATCTCAGAATTTGTTTTATTGAAATAATTTAAAATTTTGTTTTAATAAAAAAAAGGAAAATGTTTTTGATGTGTATTGCCTATATACAAGGGGAGCCTAACATCTCTTCTACATATAAATTCATGTTGAGTGTATCTTATATTGAGGAGCTTGACAACTCTTCTTTATGCGATACACGTGTGTAGGGGGAGCTTCACATCTCCTCTTACGTATTGCATATTATGCGTTATGTGAGTTAGGGCTTGTCATCACTTCTTCATGTAATGCATATATGTAGGGAAGCTAACTTAGCGTCTTCCTCTTCATGAATGTATATCGCATATATTGATTATCTTTCAATTGATATCATGATTCATTTATATTGATATATTTTTTTTATTGGTATCATGTTAGAAGAATATGTTTTATCGTTTACTTGGACCCCTTTGTTAATGATTGACAAAAAGGGGGAGAAGAATTTGAGTTTATATGCATGTTTCTATGATTATGCATGTTTTTATATTGGTATCAAGTATTGGTATCAAGAGTATTTGTTTTAAGAACATAGTTTTGTTAGTCTGATTTTTTATTGGTATTAAGAGCTTGTTTTATTTTTTTAATTGGTATCAAGAGCTTGTTTTATTTATGCATGTTGATGCATTTCATGTTTGGTATCAAGAGCATGTTTTTGTATTTGGTTTCAAAACCTTGTTTTGTGCATGTCTATGCATTGTCATGTTTAATATTCATTGCATATATTTATTGTTTATTGTGATGCATGAGTTAAGGGGGAGCTTCTTTGAAGCTTAACTTTAATCCATGCATATATAACTCCATGAGTTTTGTCATCATCAAAAAGGGGGAGATTGTTGCCCAGAGGCCTTTCCACTCTAGTTTTGATGATGATTAACTCATGTAGTTATGTTTACTAATAATCTTGTGATGTTTAGTTTCAGATCCTAATCAAGATATTAGTAGGTGATTAGCTTCAACAAAGGTGTTTTGGAGCTTCTCACATGGTGATTCAAGAGCCCGAGCATCAAGATCATATATAGCACTCGTTGGAGTCAAGCTCGGTGGATCACGGTTTGGATCGAGTCGGCTTGAAGACGGAGTTCGTCAAGAAGACATCGGTACATAGTTTAGTTTTTAGTTTAGATCCATGTGTAAAGATTAGATAGTGTGATATGCTCAAGTTCACAACACACACGTTTTATGTTTTGGATATTGGTTTTCAGTTTTTCCGTTTTGGTTTAACCGATCTTGGTTTTCATGTATAGATATTATATTAAAACAAGTTTACTTGGTTTTATGTATATTAGATTCATTCTATATACATGTATGCTTCATGTCTTAAATAAACTTAGTTTGACATACCTATTCATGTATTTAGGTTTTGTGTTTTAAACAAAACATATTTTTGGATTTATGTGACAAAAATAATGATATATATATTTTGTGTATATTGGAGTATGTCCATATACAACATGCTTAAAGTTGTTTAAATATCATGTTTTTGTATTTGGATGTGTTTTGGACAAAACGAATTTTCAATTCAAAAATCTAAGTTTTAGAAAATACAGTTTTTGGTTTTCGACAAAATTTCTATAACACAAAAAGAGTTCAAAATGTTTGTAACTTGGTTTGATTTTTACTCAAACAAGTTTGTATATCAAAGTATTATACTGAACTTATTTTGTGGATTTTTAGAGTTTTTATGGGATTTTATAGGTAAATAAAAACCAAGTTTTCAGGTCCTATAATTCGCTGTTCTGGCTTCTGCCGGTCGACCGAGCTAGGAGTCGGTCGACCGTGTCGGTCGACCGACGTGCACAAGATGTGCACGTCTGTTTGGCTGGAGGGCCGGTCGACTGGGACGGTCGACCACCAGAGAGCTTCTGCTCTCTGGAAAGCCCCGGTCGACCGGGTCGGTCGACCGGCAGAGAGCTCTGCTCTCTGTTCCAGGCTGCGGTCGACCGAGCCGGTCGACCGAGGCTCCAACGGTCAGTTTTTTGACCGTTGGCGGTCGACCGGGCCGGTCGACCGCCAGCCGCCAGAGCTGAAAATTCAGCTAACGGCTAGTTTTGGATTGGGGCTTTATATACCCCATTGTTTTGAGTTTTTCTCTAAGATTTTAAAAGCAAAATTTATAAAGTTTCTCTAGTGTTTTAAACAAGTTTTCAAAAGTGTTTTAGTGCCAAAAAGATCCATCTTATTTGTTTTAAAGTGTTTTGTTTATTTCAAAGAAAATAGGTTTTTGGGAATTAGTTTCTTGGTCTAAAATTTTATATCTATTTGGTATTTTCCTAAGAGATTTTCTTGATCAAAACACTTAGTTTTTCCACACTTGAGCTATATCTCCTATCCTATTCTATAGGATCTTTATTTGTGAGAAAATTGTTTGTGGTTGAGGAAACCACCAAGTTGTAAACCATTTACTTGTTGTATCCCTCTTTGGCAGAGGTTGATTTGGGTTGTGGTTAGCTCCCTCTTTGGTAGAGGTTGAGATTGTGGTGTACTCCCTCTAGTGAGAGGTGGAGTTTGGATTTGTATCCCTCTTGGTGAGGTGGATTTGTGGTTGTTTGGCTAAGGGTCTACCCCTCTTATGTGAGGTGGTGATTGTGTTGCCTTAGTGGAGGTTGTATTGGTTGAGAGAGGAGTTCGGTACTCCTAGTGGATTGGAAATCCTTCTCGGTGAAGGCGGGGACGTAGAGCTCGGTGCTCGAACCTCGAAACACATCTTGTTGTTTTCGTTTGATCCATTGTCTCTAAACTCTCTCTCTCTTTATTTGTGCATTGCTTTACTTTGTCATATCATATACATGCTTGTGTGTTTGTGTGCCTCACTTGTGCTTAACCACGAGAGCTTCATATAGCGCCTCAACTCTTATTCAGAGGATCAAGAGGAGTTAGTCCAGAGCCCTTCACGGAGAATTCGGCTACACTCGTTGGTTGCACCAAGTGTAGTTGTAAATTAGTTTTAATTTTCGAATTTAGTTCATTAGATTAGCGGTACACCTATTCACCCCCCTCTAGGTGTACTTACAAATTTCCCTATAAACAATGCTCTTTTCGCCTCTCTAATTACAGAGGCCCTAGGGGTCTATTTGTAGTCTTCATGAGAAGAGGCCATCTCACCTCAGCTCCGGATCAAACGCTGAAGTAACGGCCAGAAGATTGTCGCGTTTTCGCGACCGTTTCTTGGTTGCTGCGCTAGCGGATTTTTGTGCCTTTCTGTTGTATCTCGTATCCCCAGCGGATCTTTTAGAAACTGAGAATACGCTTTAGATCTGTTCAGATCTGGGCTTTCTTCTTGTGGGCTTCTAAATTACTTCTTAATTCCTCAAAAAAAATCATAATTGTTGGGCCTCCTTCGCCATTAAACATTGGACCTGAAAAAAGAGAGAAAAAAGCAATAAAAATCCAATATTTATTCAGATAAAGCATAGTAGGGTGGCAGAAAATGATGCATAAATGAACTCCAATCACACCCCCATACCTACCTTTTGCTCATCCCTGAGCAAAATAAACAAAGAGAAAAATCCTAACTAAATTATTACACAACTTTCGTAGGTAACACGATTGAACTGAGCTCGTGCAATAAGCCTTTAAACCTCTAGGTTACCCTAAAGGAGGGGTGCTGCTCCTGAGGGTTTTCAGCGGATTGCACCCACAAAATCTGTAAAGAAAGAGAAAAAATGTTAGTAATTTGAAAACACATTTTGAAAGAAAAATATTTGAAATATTATTGTAAGTTTTAAGTAATCTATAAGTTATAGAAAACCAAAATTTTTATTCCTAAACTTAGTCTCTATTCAAAAATTTGTTATCAATCAAAGTAAGGAGTCAAATTGTACTTCTCATGTAGTCTATTACTTTACCCTAAGTCATATGCACCTTGTGACCGTGAAAATTTTGACTAAGGGTTCTTTAACTCTAACTCTTATGCCTTATATATATATATATATATATATATTATATATATATATATATGGTGGTGTTATTCCTCAGTTCTACTAGGCTTTCTAATCTACCCATGTAACGAGTCTCTAGTCGATGACTCTCAAACCAAACGGTCTTAGGGAACCGGGTGAGAAAACACCTCAAGGACTTAAGGACTCGAGCAAACAAGGCCACAAAACTAAGGATTTTATTATATGAACCACTTTTAGGCGTGAATACTTATGCTTTATTAGGCACAAATACCCAGCTTAATCAGAAGATTTTTATATTTTTTTCTCAAACTTATCTAATCATCTTTCGCATAAATACCAAGGTTTACTTAGGCCAAAGCACCTAGCTAATCAATAATTAGATTTGTTCATCTTTCATAGATATATATTTTTCTTTTTTTTTATAAGGCATAAGAATCTTCGTTTTTTGAACCCTAAGTGTGTAATTGTATGAAGTGTGCATATTTCATTAAGGTAAAGATCAAGACTAAATTACTTTGACAAATTATCTTCCTAACTCTAAAAATCAAACAAATAATCTTGTTTTGACCAAGTTCAAGAAATACTAATTTTGATTTTTCTATTCCATAAAATTGACTTAATTTCTTACAAAAAATATGTCAAAATATTGTTCTATTTTCAAAAAGTTTTTAAAAGTAAAGAAAATGTTAATAATTTTTTTATTTTCTTTTTATAAAAAAGAAAAAAACTAAGTTATGTTAGACCCTCCCCCACACCTATCTCATGCATTGTCCTCAATGTATGAATTAATGCATAGATGCATGAAAAAGAAGAAAGGGAAGGAAAATATTACCTTAAGGTAGTGGTTTCGGTGGTGGTCTAATTGATCCACGAAATGCGGCCCAATCGAATTTTCGTAGAGTTCGGAGGAACCCACCAGAAATCTCTCTTATATAACCCACTAAAATGATGTATATATGAACGATTTTTATTAAAAATTTAACCCCATCTAATTTCCAAATTTCATAATTAATTTCGGAGTCAATTTTGTCAACCGCCTTGTTCCAAAATAGAGTGTGAAAATATAGAATGATTGACTTGGACTTAGGAAATACGGGAACTAATACCGACTCAGGAAAATGACTTAAGTCAAGTAAAGGTTCAGGAGTCGAGATTGGTTCGGGGAGTGGGTCCAAATCAAGAAGTTGAAACTCAAGTCCACATTCATTTTCTCACAATAAAATGTGACTTAATATTGGTGATTCAAGTTCAAGAATGACAGGTGTGGGAATCAAAACTTGAAAAACAACTAGAGGGGGGGTGAATAGGTGTAATTGCTAATCTAACAATCTTTTTAAAACTAAGATGGATGAATGATGTAACGATCTCTCAAAACAAGACTAAGAGCCGAATACCCCGTGAGAGGTTCTGAACTCCTTCCTCCCAATTCCCCTTGAATGGGTTAGAGGTGCGCAATGCAACCTTGTTGTATGAGAATTGATCGAACAAAGAATGAATAATATGCAATGATGAAATGCACACAAGATATATCACAAGTATCACAAACTAGAGGCAATAACACAAGGAAAGAAAATTAGATCTCAAGCAAGTAATTGAAAGCAATAGAGAGCAAGAGAAATTTAAAGCAAAATGGACACAAAGCAATCGCAAACACAAGATGTTTGTTTTGAGGTTCGAGCCACCGCTCTACTCCCCGCCTTCACCTCCGTGAAGGGTTTCCACTATCCACCGAGGACGATTACAACGGTCTACTGAAGACCCGAGCACCGAGCTCCACCACTTACAAGGACCTCTACCGAAGAGGTGTCTCCACAAGAACAAGATGAACACAAGTAGCCAAAGTGATCACAACAAGATCACTAAACTTCTTACAAACTCTCACTCTTTTACAACTTCCTTATAGATTGAGTAGGGAATTTTTGGCTCTAAGAAGTGTAGTGAGAAAACTCAGTTGTAGAGATGATTTTTGCTAGGGAACACAACTGAAAACAAAGCTCAAGAAAGAATGAGAAATGGAGAGTTTAAACACTTTTCTTCTCTTTTGAAAACTATGAAAACTTGAGGATTTTTCTTGGTCTTTTGCAAGAGACCCTTCTCCTCTATTTATAGGGAGAGGAAAGGGTTAAAACTAATTTATTTTAACCTTATTTGCTCTGGAAAAGATCTGTAAAACCCTGAAAAAGTCTGCCAAAAAACAGTCCAAAAAAAAGATTTCAGAATTGCACAAAAGAGGAAAGAGCCGTTGGGCTTTTGCAGGCCTGGCGGTCGACCGGGCCGGTCGGCCGCCAGCTCTGCTGGCAAAGAGCCGTTGGGCTCGGGTCGACCGTCCTCTAAGAGAAAACACAGTTTTCTTCGGGCGGTCGACTGGGCGGTCGACCCAGAAAACCTGAGAGCAACTGCTTTCAGTCGGTCGACCCGAGCGGTCGGCGACAGACGTGCACAAACGTGCACGTCCTGATACTGGCGCCGGTCGACTGGGCCGGTCGGCCGGTCAAGCCTGAAACAGAAAAACAGCAGTAGCAGGACTTGGAATTTTTTTGTTTTAAAATATTTTGAAGTAAAGAGTATCTAAGTATCATGATGAAAAGAGTATACATGATTTAAAAAAGATATATGTCTTTGTAAAACTTGGAGTCATGTATATTTGTTAAGTCATGAGAAAAACTTAGAAAAAAAACTTTAACTTGAAAACTTGTATTAAAAATGTGTGTGTGTATCCTAGAGCCAATTTTCAAAACTCAAACTTTAACAACCTATTTCTTACATTGGTTCTAAGTACTACAAGTGCCTCAAGAGGGCTTTCCACCATATGATCTTCATAACTTGATTCTTGAGCCCAATTTGAGTTGACTTGAGTTCAAAATACTCTCCTTTAGGGAAGAACCCTTCTAGTTGAGTTAGAACCCTGAAACACACTTAAACAACAAACATTATTAGTACAAATAACTAATATGTTTTGTAATCATCAAAACACACTAAACACGGGTGATTGTAAACTTGGGCCAACAATCTCCCCCTTTTGATGATGACAAAACATATACGTTATTTAAACAAAAATGGAAGAAGAGCTTGGAAAGCTCCCCCTCAAATAATGCTATGTATCAAGAATGTCAATGAAGAGCTAAATACATAAGGTATTGAAAACACATAGTTTTGTTAAAAAAAAACTCAAATGCATCTCAAATACATCAAAATACATAATATACAAACAAAACAACAAACTTACGCTTTTTCTCCCCTTTTTGTCATACATCAAAAAGGGTTAAACAAAACAAACAAAAACAAAAGAAATTTTTCTTTAAGAATCCATAATGCAAACATTCAACTCACCACAAATAAAGGAAAATCTAGCATAATCCAATGGTTTAGTAAAAATATCGGCAAGTTGAAAATCGGTAGAAACATAATCAATATCAATATCACCTTTCTCATAATGATCTCTAAGAAAGTGATACCTAATGTCAATGTGTTTGGTTTTACTATGTTGATTTGCATTCTTTGTCATGTGAATTGTACTAGAATTATCACAAAATATTTTAACATGATCAAAGTGTAAATCATAGTCGAGGAGAGTATGTTTCATCCAAAGAACTTGTGCACAACAAGCTCTGGCTGCAACATACTCCGCCTCGGCGGTTGATAGGGCTACCGAATTTTGCTTTTTGGAAGACCAAGATACAAGACAATTACCTAGGAATTGACATGTTCCACTTGTGCTCTTCCTATCTACCCTACAACCCGCATAGTCGGCATCCGAAAAACTCTTCATTTCAAATAATCCGATTTTCGGATACCACAAACCCATTTCAATTGTGCCCTTAAGGTATTTAATAATGCGTTTTACCGCTACTAAATGAGACTCCTTAGGACATGATTGAAAACGAGCACAAAGACATACACAAAACATAATATCCGGCCTACTAGCCGTCAAATACAATAAACTACCTATCATGCTACGATAAAACTTAATGTCTACACTTTTACCTTGTTCATCCTTGTCAAGCTTGGTAGTTGTTGCCATGGGAGTTTTGCTCACTCTAGCGCCTTCAAGTCTGAATCTCTTGATGAGTTCCTTTGTGTACTTGGCTTGATTGATGAAGATCCCATCCTTCCTTTACTTGATTTGGAGTCCAAGGAAATAGTTGAGTTCCCCCATCATAGACATTTCAAATTCATCCTTCATGCATGATTCAAAAGCTTGGCAAAGAGATTCATTAGTAGAACCAAAAATAATATCATCTACATAAATTTGCACAATAAGAATATCATTTTCCACATGTTTTGTAAACAAAGTTGTGTCAATTTTACCTTTCTTAAAACCATTTGAAATTAAAAATGAGGAAAGTCTTTCATACCAAGCCCTAGGGGCTTGTTTTAAACCATAAAGAGCTTTATCTAATTTAAACACAAAATCTGGATGTGTAGGATCAACAAACCCGGGGGGTTGTTCAACATACACCTCCTCTTCAATAAAACCATTTAGAAAAGCACTTTTAACATTCATTTGAAATAATTTAAAATCTTTATATGAGGCAAATTCTAGTGTCATCCGTATGGCTTCAAGCCGTGCTACGGGTGCAAAGGTTTCATCAAAATCGATACCTTCGATTTGAGTGTAACCTTGGGCAACTAACCTAGCTTTATTCCTAACAACGTTACCCGATTCATCCAACTTATTCTTAAAGATCCACTTAGTACCAATTGTTGGTCTATCGTGGGGCCTAGGAACAAGGTGCCAAACTTGATTGCGCTCAAATTGATTGAGTTCCTCTTGCATGGCTAGCAACCAATATGAATCGGCCTCAGCTTCGAGGACGTTCTTGGGTTCAACATGAGAAATAAATGCATAACGACCACAAAAATCATGAAGTTTAGAGCGAGTGGTTACCCCTTTTGATACTTCACCGATGACGAGGTCCTTGGGATGATGAGGATTGTATCTCCAATCCTTTGGAAGTTGTTGAGTAGGCTCCACTTCAATTGATTGAATTTCATTTCCTTGAGCCTCTTCTACTTTAGCTTGACTTCCTTCATCATCCTTTGGCTTGTCTCCCATAGTAGGTGTATCCTCCAAGGTCACTTTCTTCAAGCCTTCATCCAAAGCATCTATTTCTACAACATTCTTAACAACCAAGTTAGATTCTTCAAACTTAACATGTATAGATTCCTCAATAGTCAAAGATGATCTATTGAAGATTCTATAAGCCTTGCTAGTGTTAGAATAACCAACAAAAATAGCCTCATAAGATCTAGCATCAAATTTTCCTAAATTATCTTTTGTATTTAAAACAAAACATTTGCATCCAAAAACCTTGAAATATGAAACATTTGGTTTTCTAGAAAAGTACATTTCAAAAGAAGTCTTTGAAGTATTTTTACACAAGAAAACACGATTTGATATATAGCATGATGTATTAACGGCCTCGGCCCACAAATAATGTGGTAGACCATATTCACTTAGCATTGTCCTAGCCATCTCTTGTAAAGTTCGATTTTTCTGTTCAACTACTCCATTTTGTTGTGGAGTTCTAGGACAAGAAAGTTCATGCTTAATTCCATGTTCTTCACAAAAAGTAATAAAGGGTAGGTTAATGAATTCACCTCCTTTATCACTTCTTATTCTAAAATTGAAGTATCTTTTTCCTTTTCAACTCTTTTCTTAAAGGCTTGAAAATGTGAAAAGGCTTGATTTTTGTGTTCAAGAAAGAAAACCTAAGTAAAACGGGAAAAGTCATCAACTAAAACAAATGCAAATCTATTCCCACTTAGACTTTTGGTTTGAGTAGGACCAAATAAATCCATATGGATCAACTCTAAAGGATGTGATGTCATGATATCCTTAATTGACTTGAAAGACGACTTAGTTTGTTTCCCAAATTGACATGCGTCACAAACTCGGTCCTTTTCAAAATTCAAACAAGGAATACCTTTCACCATTTCCTTTGTGTTTAACCTAGATATATGGTCAAAAGAAATATGGCCTAATCTTCTATGCCACAACCAAGAGTCGTCATCGAGGGCTTTTAAACAAGTAATATTACAAGACATATTAGACACATCTATCATATAAACATTACTTTCACAAAAACCAGAAAACACACAAGTATTAGAAATTCTATCAATTACTTTACAAACTACATTATCAAAAACTACATCAAAACCTTTGTCACAAAGTTGACTAAAACTCAAGAGGTTATGCTTGAGGCCATCAACTAAAACTACATTCTCAATTAAAGGGGATGTGCCGTGTTTTACATTACCAATACCGATGATTTTACCCTTGGCATCATCTCCGAAGGTGACGGTGCCACCTTCATGGTATCTTGATAGGGTTGCAAAGTTGTTGATGTCCCAAGTCGTGTGCCTTTAGCAACCACTATCAAGATACCACAATCCTCTACGTCGTGGGCCTTGGAAGGTACCTACATCATTTAACAAAATTGTTGACTTTGGTACCCAAATTTTCTTGGGTCCTTGAAAGTTAGTGCTTCGAACCCAAACATTATGACAAGATGCACTTAGTCTATCATAGCAAAAATTAGCTAAGTGCCCTTTCCGCCCACAATGTGAACATGAGAACACTCTTCCATACATGAATGCATGATGTGTGTGTGAAGTGTGAGCATGTTTTGGAGGTTTGCCACGATGTAAAGGTTGTGTGGTATGAACATGAGCATGAGCATGGTAAACATTTTCTTAGGGGCTTGTTTCTTAGGAAACATGGCCTCTATCTTCTTCTTATCAAATTCACAAATTTTCAAAATAATTCCTAATGAGTCTATTCTTTCTTTAAGCATGGTAATCTCATTAGAATCAATTAGTGGGGACTTGCCTTTACAAGAAATCTTATATTTGTCAAAATCTTTTTGGGTGGAAACAAGAGTGGAAAGTAATTCATCTTTTTCTTTAGAAAGAGTAAAAATTTGATGATTAAGAGATTCATTTTCCTTTTTCATTTTTAAATACTTTTTCTTAAGAAAATCATAGTTATGTGATAATTCTACAAAAGCTTCTCCTAGTTCATCCATGGAAAGTTCATCATTAGGAGAAGTGGAAGGGGTTACCTTACTTGTGCTTTCATTGGCCATGAAGCACATGTTGGCTGTGTCGATTTCCTCCTCGGATTCGCTCTCGGAATCCATGTAGCCTTCATTACTTTCTTCTTATAGGGCTTCTTTGAGGTGGAGGGCTTTACTTTATCCGGGCACTCCGCAACAATGTGTCCCGGTCTTTGGCAATTGAAACAAATAATCTTTCTTTCTTCTTTGCCTCCTTGCATCTCCTTCTTCCTTGAAATTTAGCCTTGTTATAGATTCTCCGGACGTTCTTCACAAGAAGTGAGAGCTCTTCGTCATCTTCTTCTTCATCATCTTCGTCGGAGTGTGATGATTGACTTTTGAAGGCTATAGTTTTCTTCTTGGAAGGAGCCATGTCCTCCCTAGCTTTTCTCTCCATCTCATGGGTTTTGAGGTTCCTAATGAGACCAATTAGCTCCATCTCCTCCTTGTCATTGAGTTCCTTCAAGGTGGTTGCTTTTACTTCCCATGAAGGAGGAAGAGCCGGATGATCTTTCTAACTCTTTGATCGTTGTCGATAGCATCACCTAGAGAAGAAAGTCCATTAGTGATCTTTGTAAATCTTGTAACCATATCATCTATGGTTTCATTTTCTTGCATGCAAAAGTTCTCATATTGGGACCGAAGAAGGTCTATTTTAGCCCTCTTCACTTGTGAGGTCCCTTCATGTGTAACTAGCAAATGTGTCCAAATTTCATATGCGGACTTGCAATGAATAACTCTAGCTATGTCATCATCATTTAGGGCTTGAAGTAATGCATAATGAGCCCTAGCATTGGCATCAAACTCCTTAGTCTCAATTTCGGACCAAGTGGATCATCACCGGGGGGTGCACTAAAGGGTTGGTCACGGCCTTTGCAACCCGACTACCTAGAGATTGCAAGAAAACGATCATCTTAACTTTTCATATGGGAAAGTTAAGTCCATCAAACTTAGGAGGGGTCTTAATTCCATCGGCCATTTTTACTAAGTGAGAGTGTATGAAGAATGAATGAAGTGATTAGCAAAATTAGGATCTCTCTAAGGTTGTTAAGCCAAGAGCCTAGAGTCCAAACTCTGATACCAATTGAAAAACACCTAGAGGGGGGTGAATAGGTGTAATTGCTAATCTAACAATCTTTTTAAAACTAAGATGGATGAATGATGCAACGATCTCTCAAAACAAGACTAAGAGCCGAATACCCCGTGAGAGGTTCTGAACTCCTTCCTCCCAATTCCCCTTGAATGGGTTAGAGGTGCGCAATGCAACCTTGTTGTATGAGAATTATCGAACAAAGAATGAATAATATGCAATGATGAAATGCACACAAGATATATCACAAGTACCACAAACTAGAGGCAATAACACAAGGAAAGAAAACTAGATCTCAAGCAAGTAATTGAAAGCAATAGAGAGCAAGAGAAATTTAAAGCAAAATGGACACAAAGCAATCACAAACACAAGATGTTTGTTTCGAGGTTCAAGCCACCGCTCTACTCCCCGCCTTCACCTCCGTGAAGGGTTTCCACTATCCACCGAGGACGATTACAACGGTCTACCGAAGACCCGAGCACCGAGCTCCACCACTTACAAGGACCTCTACCGAAGAGGTGTCTCCACAAGAACAAGATGAACACAAGTAGCCAAAGTGATCACAACAAGATAACTAAACTTCTTACAAACTCTCACTCTTTTACAACTTCCTTATAGATTGAGTAGGGAATTTTTGGCTCTAAGAAGTGTAGTGAGAAAACTCAGTTGTAGAGATGATTTTTGCTAGGGAACACAACTGAAAACAAAGCTCAAGAAAGAATGAGAAATGGAGAGTTTAAACACTTTTCTTCTCTTTTGAAACTATGAAAACTTGAGGACTTTTCTTGGTCTTTTGCAAGAGACCCTTCTCCTCTATTTATAGGGAGAGGAAAGGGTTAAAACTAATTTATTTTAACCTTATTTGCTCTGGAAAAGATCTGTAAAACCCTGAAAAAGTCTGCCAAAAAACAGTCCAAAAAACAGATTTCAGAATTGCACAAAAGAGGAAAGAGCCGTTGGGCTTTTGCAGGCCTGGCGGTCGACCGGGCCGGTCGGCCGCCAGCTCTGCTGGCAAAGAGCCGTTGGGCTCGGGTCGACCGGTCGGGTCGACCGTCCTCTAAGAGAAAACACAGTTTTCTTCAGGCGGTCGACCCAGAAAACCCGAGAGCAACTGCTTTCAGTCGGTCGACCCGAGCGGTCGGCCGACAGACGTGCACAAACGTGCACGTCCTGATACTGGCGCCGGTCGACCGGGCCGGTCGGCCGGTCAAGCCTGAAACAGAAAAACAGCAGCAGCAGGACTTGAAATTTTTTGTTTTAAAATATTTTGAAGTAAAGAGTATCTTAGTATCATGATGAAAAGAGTATACATGATTTAAAAAAGGTATATGTCTTTGTAAAACTTAGAGTCATGTATATTTGTTAAGTCATGAGAAAAACTTAGAAACAAAAACTTTAACTTGAAAACTTATATAAAAATGTGTGTGTGTATCCTGAGCCAATTTCCAAAACTCAAACTTTAACAACCTATTTCTTACATTGGTTCTAAGTACTACAAGTGCTTCAAGAGGGCTTTCCACCATATGATCTTCATAACTTGATTCTTGAGCCCAATTTGAGTTGACTTGAGTCCAAAATACTCTCCTTTAGAGAAGAACCCTTCTAGTTGAGTTAGAACCCTGAAACACACTTAAACAACAAACATTATTAGTACAAATAACTAATATGTTTTGTAATCATCAAAACACACTAAACACGGGTGATTGTAACCTTGGGCCAACAAAACTGACTCTAAAATATTATTCAAATTGGGTAACAAAACAGGAGTCAATATTGATTCGGGAATTTAAACTGGATCACAAATTTGAGAATCTAGGTCACATTTCTCATTGAGTTCAATTTCATAAAAATGAGAACTTGCCAATTTGTTAATGGAACTTTCAAAAGTATGAAATTGGTTAAGTTCAATAAAATGGTCATCAAATATGGGCGATTCAATTTCATTATGAATTGGCACAGGATCCAATGTTGACTCGGGAAAAAGATTGAAATCAGGTGAAGACACCGGGGTCATAATTGAATCAGGAAGTAGAATGAATCACTAAGTTGAGGTTCATGATCATATTCATTCTCAAGTTTAATTTCAGGAAAGGGATAACTTGCCAAAATATCAATGTCATTTTCAAAATGTGGAGTTTGGGCAAGTTCAAATGATTTTTCTAAAATGGAACCTTATTTTTCAAAACAACATGACTCTTCGGCTCTAATAGAATGGTTAGCGATATTAGAACGTAGAGTTTGGACCATCATATTTATGTCATGATTACGAGCGTTCTGAGCCTGAGTCATGGCTTCAGGCATTTTTCATAGTTGATAGGTTCATCATTTTGTTGCGATTGGTCTTGAAAAGATGAAGTGATGTTTTGAAATTGGTGGTAAAATTGTGAGTCCATCAGATTTTGTGATTGTTGTTTAGACTCACGCATACTCATTTCCAAAATTGATGGTTTTCTATTTTGGACTGGTGGAACTGAGTATGAATCTTGGGAATATTGTGGACAAGGTGGATAAGGAGGACAAGTTGGTTGAAAATTAGACTCGGGGAGGTGAATCCCCATTGACTCTGTGAAGAGTTGAAATTATTCTGAAAATTATGGTTATAAGATTGGGGGCATGGTTATATTGATTCGGATAAGACCAATCCGACACACTAGGTTGGTTAAAGTTATGATATGCCGGGTTGGTAATATCGGAAAAGAGGTTGGTGTGTAATATGGATTACCATTAAAATTGGAAAAATTGTTGTTATAAGCTATATCACACAATAAAACACAAACAAAGAAAAAAAAAATAAACAAATAAGCAAACAAAAAGAAAAAAAATTCTAACATAAGTTAGGGTAGACCTTTGACCTAGACGACTCCTAACTGGTTAGACTGTCCATAGGAGGTATAATACAGACTTTGACCACAAGCTAATCAGCCAGGTCAGGGCAAGATTGGTGGGAGGTTATCCGTCAAAGACGTTCCTTAATTAAGTAACCACCAACCTTCAGGATTTCGGCCCTTAATCCTCTTCCTAGACACTGATTTGGCAGGAGTCAAATTCCAATACCTTTCCCCCTTAGAATAATCTCCTAATTGAGTCTGAGATGTCCCTAGGGCCAACGTCTACTCATTTTATTAAAAAGCTTGGGATTGTGAGTGCTTGGAATCTGATTTTTGGGCCAAGGAAGGGTGATTAAATCCCCACCTTATCTTGTTATTAGGTGGTGCCCTTAAGATCAATTTGTGCAAGTGTACAAGATAAACAAGATTCACTCAAAGCGATATAAATCAACCAAGAGATGAGTCCTATTTTAAATGCAATGCGAATGTACCTTGCTCCAGTACTCTTCAACAGTAAAGTAAATGAATTGAAAAGACACGTGCCAAAATGCAAACGTCTAATCAATTTTTGAACTTTTTCAACAAATGTTTTACTGTTGGTTTATTAGCAGGCTACTGGTGATGGCATACAAGAAATAAAGTTTGCCGAAAATTATAATTTTGCAAAGCAAGCAGCCCTGCAAAAAAACAAGTCAGTAGTGAACTCCTTTTTGCTGCGGATCCGCAACTAGAGCCGAGGAAACGCGGCAATTCAGAAGGTACTCGATCTCTGCTTTTAAGAACAGAGGCCCAAGACCACTTATATGTTACTGCAATCTTTTTTCCTACTTTCCCTGACCTGTAACCTGCAACAGAGAAGAAAAAATTCATTTTAGTTCCAAAAATTCAATAAAAAACCGTTACCCTCCCCGGCAACGACGCCAAAAATTTGTTCAGAAGGATTAATTGTACCGAGAAAGGGTTTAGAGTAAACCGTTGATGTCCGTGTACCGATGATCAAGAACTTCGAATGTATATGCAGATTTACTTTACTCCTTCCGAATCACCGTTCGTAGCATAAGCTAGGACGGGTCATATCCGTAGGGAGAGTTAGCAATAGAAGAATTCTAGGTTTTTATATTGAAATCTTCGTGAAGAAAAATGAAGTTTCTTCTTTGTTTAAGAAATGAAAAACAAAACGATGTAGAAAGTGAGTGGAAAATCTTTGTGGGTTTTGTAGAGGAAAGGAAGAAACGAAAATAAAGATGGAATAAAAACGGAGATATTTGAAAAGAGAAAGTTTTCAGAAGAGGGAATTTTTAAGTTTGATAGAAAGAAAAGACATGACTAACTAACATTCTAATTTACTAACTTACTACTCTCGTTGGGTGATGCATGCCTCATATTGATTCATCGACAATGGTATGTCTTGCTTTGCCAAGTCCTTGTATTGTCCCATGTCGAGGGTGTTTCTCATCTAGGCTAGGCTAGTTGCCTCCTTGAATCATTGGCTCCCTAAATAGATTTTCAACAGTGAAATAAGGATAGTCACTCTTAAGGATGCTAAGAAAACATGCAAGACTCATTAGTCCATCAAAGCTATAATAAAGCGAGCATGAAATAAGAAACTTGTAAAGTAGTCATTAGCATAGTGAAGTGCTCCATCTTCATGTTCCATCAAGGCACTTGTTCTAAAGACAAGGCTCTAAGTGAGGTTCACATGAACCATATGGAGGGGGAACATAGCATTTGCAAAGAATAAAAAGTAACTCATCTTCATTGGGGTAAGATAGACTTGTAATTTGCAAGACTAAAAAGAAATAAGCATCCAATGAATCATATAAGTTAGCAATCACCAAAGAGTTAGTAGTTAGTAAAATTAAAAGTTAGTTAGTCATGTTAATAAATTAGCTAAACATGGGGATAAAGAACAAGCAACAGTTCATTGCAGAAATTAAATAGAAGAAAGTAAAAGCTTAAAGAAAGTAATGCACTAGAACAAGAAAAGATTGGAAGATTGAAAGCTTGATCCTTATATTGCGTTGTCACCTTCTCCAATTACAAAGATTGCTCACTCTCACTCTCTCTTTTCTGGATTCTAGAAGGAGAAAAGAAAATTACATAAGAGACTAAAAGAAAACCTAGAGAAACCCTAACAATTCCCTATAAACAATGCTCTTTTCTCCTCTCTGATTACAGAGGCCCTAGGGTCTATTTATAGTCTTCGTGAGAATAGGTCATCCCACCTCAGCTCCGGATCAAACGCTGAAGTAACGGCCAGAAGATTGCTACAGTTTCTCGGCATGTGCCACGTTTCCGCGGTCGTTTCTTGGCCGCTGCGCTAGTGGATTTTTGTGCCTTTCTGTTGTATCTCATATCCCCAGCTGAATCTTTTAGAAACTGAGAATACACTTTAGAACTGTTCAGATCTGGGCTTTCTTCTTGTGGGCTTCTAAATTACTTCTTAATTCCTCAAAAAAAATCATAATTGTTGGGTCTCCTTCTCCATTAAATATTGGACCTGAAAAAAGAGAGAAAAAAGCAATAAAAATCAAATATTTATTCAGATAAAGCATAGCAGAGTGGTAGAAAATGATGCATAAATGAAATCCAATCAAAAAGCATGAAATCAGGTAAAAACACCTCAGTCATTATTGAATCAGGAAGTGAAATTGAAGTACTATTCAATCTCACGAAAAGGATAAAAAGGATAACTTGCCAAAATGTCAATGGGATTTTCAACATTTGAAGTTTGGTCAAGTTCAGATGGGTGTGCTGAAACTGAATCTTAGTTTCTAAAACAACATGATTCCTGGTCTAGATTGACAGAGTTAGATATATCTGGATTGGTCAAAGGTTGATAAGAGTGAGTTTCTTCATTCCTATAAATGTTGACCAATTGACTCAGTTGTGCTTCTAACCTATCAATAGACTGGGTAAAAGATTTTTGAAATTGTTGTGAGGTCACATGCAAGATTTTTATACTCTTTTCTAGCTCAGATTTTTCTTCAAATGGTGGTTCTAGAAAGGGAGTGTAGAAATCTTGGTTTTGAAAAATTTGTGAAGATTGTGAGTCCAACAAGTTTTGAGATTTTCGCTCGGACTCATGCAAGAGTTCCTCAATCAATCCGAAGATGGATATTTGATTATTTTAAGAGGTGGAACTGAGTAAGACTCTTGAAAATATTATGGAATTGGGGAGGCTACATTTTCTGAAATTGTCGCTCGGCCTCTTATAGGTTGGCTTCTATACTCTTTTCTAACTCTGATTTTTCTTCAATTGGTGGTTTTAGAAAAGAAGTATAAGAAGCAAAATCGGGAAATGAATATTGTGAAAATTATGGAAAAGGTGATCGAAAATTTGACTCGGGGGAGGTGATCGCCATTGACTCTGTGAAGAGTTGAAATTATTTTGAAAATTATGGTCATAAGATTGGGGGTATGGGTTGTATTGATTTAGATAAGTCCAACTCGGTGTATTTGATTGGTTCATATTGTAAAAAGTAGGGTTGAAATTATTCAAATCAAATGTGGTTAGTGTGAAATATGAATTCATATTAGGATTGAAAGAATTATTGTTGTAGAATTCCATTTCACAAACAATCACAAACAAAAAAGAAAAAATAAACAAACAGATAACAAGAAAGAAAAAAAATCAAAACCAAGCCTATTACTAAGATTGACCTAGACCTAGACGACTCCTAACTGGTCGATTACCCGGGGGAGGTTGTTGTATGAATCCGACCACAAGCTAATCGGCCATGTAGGGGCAAAATATGGTGGGAGGTATCCGTGCGTAAGCAACGGGCCTTAATTACGCTAAACCAAGGTATCTTCGAGGAATAACCTCTTAATCCCCAACCTTAGACACTGATTCAACAAGGGTAAAATTCAAAACAAGTTTCACCCTCAGTCAATCTCTTAATGAGTCCGAGATGTCCCTAGGGGCCAACGTCTATTAATTTTTTTAGGGCTAGGGTTGTGTGAGTGGGGAGGTGATTTTTGGGCTAAGGAAGGGTGATGAAATCCCCATCTTATGTTGTATTAGATTTTGCCCTTAATTTCAATTCGTGCAAGTGTGCAATATAGACAAAAATATAACACAAAGCGAGTAGATCACCCACGTGTTTGTCCTATGCTATATGCAATGCCATATGTACATCTCAGTCCAGATCACAATAACAGAACAAAATACAGTATATTGGAATTGAATTGACACGTGCCTAAATGCAAATGTCTAAACCGTTTTAAAAGCGTCCAAACACAATATTTTAGTTCTTTAATTTATTACAGTGTGTAGATAATCAAAGAAGAAATTTAACAGCAGAATATATCAATATATGCAACTTGCAAAAAACCCTACAAAAGGTGAAGTCAAAATGCCACAAAATTATCGCGTTTTTATGGCTTTTATTTGACTTTCGCGGCACAATTAGGGAAGCAGGGTCCCTACTTTCTAGAGCAGGGACATGCAAGAAAAAGGAGAATTCTGTAATGTTCAATTTCTACAAAATTAACCTGCACACCAAAACAGAGAAGAAAATGTTAACAAAAACATGATTAAAACCATTCCCATCCCCGGCAATGGCGCCAAAAATTTGATCGAGGCAGAACCAACATTTGAAATGTGTGTTTTATGAAATCAATGTAAAAGCAGGCGTGCTAATGTTCCCTCGATACTTTCGTTATAGCATTGGCTCAACGGGTCGAATCCATAGGGACAAGAGGCGATAGAAGCATTAACAGTTCGTTCATAATTGCACATATTTATTGCATTATTCTTTATTACATATCCACATTTACCATCTAATAAATCTGCTAAATTTCTTATCTTAAATGTCTATTTTGCAGAAGATAATCATGGGGAGAAAGAGGATAAAATCAAATAAATATCAGTTAAATTCAGATTTAATTAGGTCTATTTGGTTAGAGGAGGATGATCCCAAATCTAGTTGATTAAATTTAGTTTTTGGTGAATCAAGCAGTTAAAGCTAAAGATCAACCAAGGATAACGTCAAATACAGAGTCCAAATCCAAAGGGATAAATGGATAGAGCGAAGATCAACGGATGAGATGAAGCAATTTTTGCTCGGATTCTGGCTGGATACATTTTAGTATTTGAATCATGACTTTCGCTACTAGAACTCAAATCTAATGATTCAAGATAATTCAGAAAGAGGAATTAAATGTCTACAACTCTTAAGTTGATCATTATTTCTAATTCTATCATTTGATAAGTTATATTTAGCAATCAATATGCCAATAGGCTACAGATAAGAACTGAATATCCACATCAAATCATATTTGGAGATAAAGGGAGGATTCAAATTAAAAAATAGCCAGCTTCTTTTATCTTCATACTCCTCTACCCTCTGCATTTCTCTTATAAATACCTGCAATCTCAAAGGAAAAGGGGAGGACGATCAAGCAGAGAGTAGAATTTAAGCTAATTTGTAGTTTGTAACTTAGGTTTTTTTATTTTCTTTCATGTAATTTTTAATTTTTCTTTGTGTAACTGAGAGGAGAGGAAACTTTCATTGAGGAATGAGAGAAAGTTTGTACTGAAGGTAACACCGGTGTAAGTGATCTTTTCTTTCATTGTTATTTGAATCGAATCGAAGTTTCTTTTTCTTCTTTACTCTTGTTTTCGTTTACTTCCCTCTTCTGTATTTGTGATCCAAATGAAACTGATAGCCTCGAAGTTGCCTTGCCCTTGCAAGTGTCGTTGATGGCTCATGGTGATGGATATCCATTTTTATGGTAGTATAGCTTGCCCCTTCAATTCATAGTGTAATACGGGAATGGCCAAGAACCTATTTGTCATACTTCGCTCGCCTTCAAGCAAAGGTACATCGTCGATTCGGGTCAAAGGTAAGCAGGCGCCGAAGAGGTAAGTAACTTTTTTAGGTTTAGTTTTCTTTTCTTTTAATTTTAGTGTAAATTACAAACACCACAATCTTCCAAATCTCTTTCACTCTTTTTTTAACTTCTTTGTACATATCCACTTCCATTTTCTCTACCTTCTATATCTACCACTTTCTTCCTAACTTAACTTTAACTCTTTATCATTTTCTTTTAAGGAACTAAAAGAAGATCTTTAACCATTCTTTGTAACTTAAAAGAGTACTTGCTAAAAAAGCTTCCATCGCTAGTCCCTCCTTGTGGATCACGACCCGCATAGCCACTTGCTATAGCGGTAGCATTGAGAACTTACACATTGTATTCTTAAAGTTCTAAAATTCTGTATTTTTGTGCAGGTATAATGATTAGTCACATATATTGCATTTACATTGTCACCTTACCATACTTTTTAGCTAATAAATCCTATTAATAAGTCTTCTTTTTCTTTGTTAAATGTAGGCCCAAGTGCTAAAAGAAAGAAAAGAGAAACAAGCCCAAAATCCCACCAAATTCTGATTTAATTCAGAATAAATTCGAAATGAAGAAATCAGGGCAAAATCTTGGCATATCAAGAGGTTGAGAAGAATCCTCCCTGAATCAAGTGGTCGAAGTCACACAATCAAAGGCTGTTTCGACAAATTTTAGAGCAGAAACAAGAAAACCAGCAGAAGATACGGGCAAATCACCAAACCTGGGACTTCCTGCAATTGGGTGTGGCCACCTGGCCACACCAGGGCCGCGAAAACGCGGCCCTAGCCATGTTTTCGCGGCCAAGTGGAGTCAGTTGGGGGAGCGTTTGCTCCCCCAATCTTCCCGGGATTCCCCATATTGGTTCTATAAATACCAGTTTTTAGCAAAGTAAATGGGAGCGAAGACTAGGATTAGAATTTGTGTTTATTTTCTAAGGATTTTGGTTCTTTGTTAGCTAGCACAAAAGTTGTATTCTTGTTTTTTAATTTATAGTCCAGTATCAATACTTGTGAGAGAGAGGAAATGAGTGCTTGTACTTGAAGATTGAAGTGACATCAATACAAGAGTCGAGCCGCTTTTTCTTCCACTTGTAGTACGGTATGGCTTGCTTTATTTATTTGCTTTCTTCTTCATTTTCCATGAGTAACTAAAATGGTTTTCTGGGCTCACTATTGTAACTCTCTCTAGTTCTTCTTCTCTTCTGTTTTTAAAGAAAAAGACTCAATGAATCATTTGCATGCCTTACTTAAAATCTTTCTTTTGAAAGTGTTCTTGAAGGCACATGAGGATGGGTTTGGATTGTTAAACTCTCAGTTCTTTCATGAACGTTTCTTGAACTATTTTTACTTTATTCTTGCTTTTTTGCGCTTGATGATTTAATATTCGATTCTAAACGATTTTTCAAAGAAAAGAGTGAACTCTTCCAACTATCTTATGTGTTTTACTTCAAACTTTCTAAAAATCAACTTTAAGTTTTGCCTATGATCACTTTGAGGCACTTAAGATTTAATAGAAGAATGAACAACTGAGTAGTGAGATGTGAGCCCAGATTTTCTTCCTTATTATAACAATTTCCAAGCATTTTAAACACCTTCTCCAAAGCCTTTTCTAAAGTTGCAATTTCTCTTTGAATCATCTCTTTCTTTCCATTCTCTTTTCTATTAAAAATTGAACACAATTCTTTTTTTTTTAAACGATTCACCGAAAAGCTTCCATCGCATTCCTCCTCGTGGACACGACCCATTAGCCACAAGCTACACGGTAAATTCTTAAACTCTTTGATTGTTCTTTCATTTTAGCAATCAATTTTTGGCGCCGTTGCGAGGGAGGGAACGGTGTAGTTGTTTTCTAACAAGTTTTGTGTGTTGCTTCAGGGACTTAAAGATGCAAAAGAAGACTTGCAAATTCTGTGCCCCTACTCTCGAAAGTAGGAAACAGAATTTTAAAAAATTGCGTTGCAAAAATACTGAAAATTCCATTGGACTACTAAAACTCTTTTTTGCAGGACATATTGCTCACAAAAAAAAAATTAAGTTTTTGTATGTTACATTCTTGCTATATCTGTTATCCACCATCCCTGTTTTTAAGCCAACAGTAAAACACTTGTTGAAAAGTTTAAAAAATTGATTAGACGTTTGCATTTTGGCACGAGTCTTTTCAATTCATTTACTTTACTGTTGAAGAGTGCTGGAGCAAGGTACGTACGCATTGCATTCAGAATAGGACTCATCTCTTGGTTGATTTATATCGCTTTGAGTGAATCTTGTTTATCTTGTACACTTGAACAAAATTGATTTTAAGGGCAACACCCAATTGCAAGATAAGGTGGGGATTTAATCACTCTTACTTGGCCCAAAAATCAGATTCCAAGCACTCACAATCCCAAGCTTTTTAATAAAATCTGATAGACGTTGGCCTTAGGGACATCTCGAACTCACTAGGAGATTATCCTAAAGAGGGAAGGTGTTATAAATTGACTCCTGCCAAATCAGTGTCTAGGAAGGGAATTAAGGGCCGAAACCCGAAGTTTGGTGGTTACTTAATTAAGGAACGTCTTTGACGGATAACCTCCCACCAATCTT
>JAVJIF010023521.1:0-61740 GCA_038442645.1 Agave tequilana
GAAGAAGCGGAGAGTGTGGTTGTGGGATTGCAGACGAGGGGAGAGGCGAGGAGACTAGGTGGCGTGACGAGGGTGGCTAGTGACAGTGGGGTGGCAGTAAGCGAAGAGGGAGGAGGAAAGTGGTGCAACGGGAAGTGATGGGAAGAGGAAAGTAGCGAGTGGATGGGAAGGGCAGGCGGGGGAAGAGTAGGCGGACGAGGAACAATGACGCTGGGGTGAAGGCGATGGAAGAGGAAGATACGACGGCTTGACAGGGAGAGGAGGGCGGAGAGAATTGGTGGCGGGAGGCGGAAAGGGGAGAGAACAGAGGAGGAGACGTGGGTTTGGGCTTGCGGTGTGTCGGGGTGAAGAGGAAGTCGGCGATAGAGAGAAGAGGCGCGAGTCTGAGAGAAAATGAGGTAGGCTGGGGAGAAGGAGAGAAAGAATTAGGGTTAGAGTTTTGATTAGGGTTAGTATAACTAATTAGGGTTTCACACTCTTAATTAGGGATAGGTAGGGTTTCACACTGATAAACTAGGATTTCTTTAGGGTTTCATACTCCTAAAGAGAGATTGGGAGAGAGAGCAATCACACAAATTTTGAGAAAAAATTCAATAATCATTCATTTATTAGTAGAAGAGCCTTTAAATAAGTTTTACAAAAACAGAAAAAAGTTTCCATTCGATGTGGGATTAAACAACTATACAAATACTAAAAAAAAAGCAAATAAAGTCTAACTCAATAATATAAAGATTACATGCATCCCAAATCAGTCAATTGAACCACCGGATGTGACAAGTCTTCTCCAATGATGATATACACGCCTGGGGTATATGACTGGATGTCTGCTCAACACCCCTTGCCTTGGCCAAACCTTAGGGTGTGTTTGGCGTAGCTTGCGCTTATAGATAAGTCTTTTTTATAAAAGGATTTTAGCCAAAAGCTCTTTATAAAAAAAGACTCTTACATGGTCATGCTGTTTGTAACTTTAAAATTAAGTCTTATAATAAATAAAAACAGTGCTCGAAATATATTTGCTAGGAGTTTGGATATGAAATGAATGTGGGAGAGAGAAAGTTTAGATAAGATTAATAAGAAAATTAGAGAGAAAATTAGTTAGAAATCAGATCGGGCAGAATAATAGGACAGGAAAGAGGAGAGCATGGGTTTTGGCTTGTACAGTTGAGAGAAGTCAGAAAATCTTGCTTCTTCAAACCCTGACCTTTTGACTTGTGCTTTTCCAGGTAGTCCTTTTCTAAATAGATAACAAACATCCATCTTCTTAAAACACTTAATTGATTTTAAGCTGTAAAAGGACTTAAAGCAATGCAAGACACCTTAAGAGGGTTTCCTGATACCTTATAAAATATATCATTACTAATATGAGAGTTCCTCCATGGTCACGTGATTTTAGATGATCTTAGACTACATGATCAACGAGGTATACTTTCCACCTATCAACCAGCCATCAAGGTTTTATGGCAGGTCCAGTGTTGCCTGGCCAAGAAATTGGCACCACTTCAGATTTATTCTTAACAGGACACAGTGTAAAAATTTGACAAGGGTGATTGATTATAATTTCTTGTTTGTTCCTTCTGGGGAATGCAAGGGATGCTTGTTGTCAGGACTTGGGAATACATAATAATTTCATTATTAAGTCAGTGACCAACTGTTCTCATAGAAATTGAGCTGTTATGAATAGGAACCCCTACATGTTTGAGCACATTTTTCTAAAATATTGTTTTGATAAAGTAATTCTTGAGTCCTTCTGCGAAGAATGTTCCTATATCCTTGTTATCTTCAGCATTCAGCTTATTTTAAATAATTAAAATTTTTACAAATTCCATAATTTATTCATAAAATTTGTAAATATATTAGACTCATTTGACAATTATTTGTAATTTCAAATGTGAATAACTAATGATATTGTTATTTTGCTGTGTTCATCATTGGTTTGCTTTCAAGTTCTCTCTCTTTTCTTTTCTTTTTCTTCTTCATCTTTTTATTTTATTTATTTGCACTTAAAATTAAAACTACTTAATCTTACATCTTTGATTTTGCTTGTATATCTAGTCATTTTAGTTATCTGTGAGCCTAATCATTCGACCTTTAACTTGTTTGATTTCATTTTATCTGTAATCTGGGAATGCCCAATAATCCAATTATAATTAAGTTGACCATCCAAGCTTGATAGTTTCCTTATTGTTGATGCCATGTTCCTGTTCTTTTATATCATGTTTATGGAGGCATGATGATCTTGCCAGTAAAAACGGTTACATGGCCTTGTTGTATAATTATGCTGTATAATATATCATTTGCAGGAGACTATTCTTTCTGCTGAAATATGTAGTTTCTATCTTTTTAGTAAAAAAACTATGCATATTCAAGCATCTACCTTGTATCTTGCTGATGTTCTTTATGCCAGGTTCCTCTTTTTAACATTTTGAAGAAATTTGATGGGGAACCGTCACTGAAGTTGTCAGGCCTTGCATCGCAAGGATGAGATATCGCGTGACTAGACTACCGAAGTATTTGATACTACACATGCGTCGGTTACGAAGAACAACTTCTTCGTAGAAAAGAATCCCACTCTTGGTAAATATTTGAGAGTTGTTTGCGTAAATCATATTTGATGCTATTGTATTTACACCTGATTAATGGATTTTCCCCCCTACCTTCCACCAGTTAACTTTCCCGTGAAGAATCTTGAACTGAAGGACTATATACCCTTGGCCCCACCGAAGGAGAATAAGAAGTTGCGGTCAAAATACGATCTCATTGCAAATATTGTTCATGATGGCAAGCCGGGTGAAGGATACTATAGGGTGTTGTGTGCAGCGAAAATCAGAAGAGTTGTGGTATGAACGTCAATTATTATTATTGTTTAATTCCTTCTTAATTATCTATCTATGGATTTCTAAGTCGTTTTTCTTCTCCAGGTATGAGATGCAAGACCTCCACGTACAGAGACTCTTCCCCAGATGGTTGCTCTCTCTGAAACTTACATGCAGATCTATGAGCAGCATGAGTGATGGTACTGTTTAAAAGTTTTTACACAATGGTCTTTGAAACTCATCAAACAACCAGTTCATATGGTAGTTAAGTTGCGGTGACCTATTGTTTTGTTCATGCTTACTGTTTTGCTGAGTAATATTTATCTGGGGCTTCACTACACATCACAACTGTGGCTATTATCATCAGAATGTATCCATATGTTGAGGTTGTAATATCTTTTTGGTTGCTTATATATCATGCGTGCTTCCTCTTGTCTAACTCATGACCTTTCTATCTAAAATCGATCTTTAGCAGCTCTCACGTTGGTCTCCAGTGTACATGTTTGCATTGTTTAATGTCAGGTTTGAAGGTCCACACACGAGGCCCAATTTCAAGGAGTTGTGCTTGGTTGATATGTTTCTGGTTGAGCTTCAAAGTTCAATTGACGAATATTTGCATTCACGTGTAATTTCCCCCATCTTATATTAAATCATTAAGTTACAAGATATGTCAAGACCTCTGTTTGGGCTCTAAATTTAATCGCCATAGGACTATAAAAGCTAAATTAACTAACATCTCTCGTTAAAATTACTAGCATGCTTACTTTCTGCATTCAATTCGTAATTACTGAGTCTTATAAAAGAACAGGCTAACATCAAAATTGTCAAGTATACAATCAAGAGTACTAAATGTCAGAATATACGAGAACTATGTGACAACTTTATTTTATTATCAAATAGTAGGGCTCATGACACATCTCAGGTGGCAGCCAGTGCGAGGTTCAGGTCATTTTCTGCACATCTCAGCAATGAACTGGGCAAGTACATCTATTTGCTGATCTAGTCTACAGCTCACACAATTCACTCAATTTCCTACATGACTTCTAGGATGGGGACATACAACCTCCCCCCTTACTAAATATAAAAGCCTGCATTTTTTTAGTAAACCAGCCAGTCTTTTAGCCAGTTAAAATTCATAGGAAGCAAGCTCACACTTGACCTCAGCTTCTTCTCACATCAAAGTTAATGTAAATTGCTACCTACCAGTTCCAGGTAAAAGCCCACTCGGCCTGGAAAAATTCCAGCCAAGTTTCTGAACCGCAACCGTTATAATAACCAGAAAACTTGCCGAGTACTCATCATTGCAATGGTCGCAACACCAGATGATACATTCAAACTGAAAAAAGAAACTGTAGGGCTGGCAAATTAACCAACACAAACCGTATATACACACGCTAGACTGTAACATACATATACTTAACGTAAACATATCTTCTTCCTCTTCCCTATTTGGAGCCGTTGTCTATCCGCATGCATCCCTGCAAAGCCATCTCTCTGAAAAGGGCATCGACCTTGTTTTTTAGTTTTTCGGAATTTCCAGTCTGATTCCATCTGAACTGATTATGTTTCTCCGTTCGATTTCAATGAGGTGAGTCGCTTCACTCTCTGATCGAACTCAGCCAGGACGGCTGGTTCTGCTTTTTCCTCTGTTTTGTTATCGTATGGGTTGTCATGAAACCAATCTTATCAAATAAGCATTTCAAGTGGCATGAGTCCTGACAAACAAGCTTTCAACAAGAAAAATATAGGATACCCTCCGATTTGGTTTGACTAGTAAGTTCCTGTAACAGATGCTTAACGTGAGCAATTCATCAGGATCATATAGGTGATGGGTGGTCTTTTGCAAGAACTTAATCACATCTCCAATTTGGTGGGCTCCAGCAGCTCATCTTCCTTCATCTGCAGTCAAATGCTACAAACTAAAGTTCAGGAGAAAGAATGTCTTCAAACTTTTCGCTGTTTACGACTCAAATCATTGTCTAGTACACATTTTTTCAACAATAGTCCATCAAGAAGATGGGATTGTTGGCTACAGTTATTTCATTTTAAACGATAACGAGGTAACGAGGAGATCACCGTATTCAGAACACTCCATAGAATGTTTGACAAACATTGTAAATGTGACAATTCCTAGTCTTAGAAAGAAGCAAGAATAGGCAGTTTGGACAAATTTTGCTATGGGAATTGGCAAATTGCTGTTGTCGTTGAGGGCGATGAGATGGGCTAAAAAGCTAGATGATCTTACCTCAATGAATAACTCATAGACATAACAACAAAAATTAGTTATTGTTCATTAATTAAATGTTAGCATACCTTAAAGATTGCCAGAGCAATGTGAAAAAGGAACTTAGCTCCCTCGTTGCAGAGAACATCCCAAACACGCATGCAGGTCTTCAAAAAGGGAAATACACAAGGGCTTGGTCAGGTCAGTCATGAAGGAACTTCATATACCGGAGAAAAACAAGAAGCTCGATATATAAGTAACATGTAAGTTCGTAGCTGAAGTGTCTGTTATTGCTAATGTCAGACATTGAAAGAAAAACACAGATGTCTTATAAAGTTCAGCAAGCATGTCAAGGTAGTCAAATGGCAAGAAAATTTAACTAAATGTGCCACATGGTGCAAGTAATTAAGCCATTTGAACTCAGAACTCGAAGTATGAGGTTACAAAGTTCTTCCAACTGAGGCAATAACGTGCAATTGGCTAATTGTACTTCAAGACACAATGTTAGTCAAGAAAAGAAAATTAGCTATATGAAGCAAGGAAACATTTCTAAATAAGATTTACTGCAGGACCAAAAAACCATATTGGTCTGATGAGACAGACAAAAATCCTATGAGTAAGAATTAATTCGCCTAATTGAAGATCAAACCTCTTGATCTGGGGATCCATGAAGGGAGTCACTAGCTCATCGCTTAATATAGAGAAGCAAGGGAATATTTGTAGTGGTTTCAGAAGTAAGATGATCTTTTAGCTTCAAACATGTTATTTTTTTTTTCCTTTTCCTCTTTTCTTTTTGGAGAAAACTGTGACGATTTTCATAACCATAACTATATGCCTTGCAACATGACATGTCCGACCAGCAACTAAGGTAGTAGTAGTTGTGCATGTATATTTGCTAATTATTCAAAAGATGATTGTGATGGGAAAATGTAAGATTCACTAAAGTTATCACTTTGATTAATTTGTATGAGTATCAAACACATGATGCATATCATTTTTTATATATTCATTTTGCATACAGTTAATATCTCGTAACGGAATTCCAAAACCCCTTTATAGAAGCCCTTAACTCAAGTTCATCCCTTATATGAATGCATTAAAGCAAAGTTTTTCATCTTCTTCTCCCTCTTCTACTTTTGTTTTCTTTTCTTTTCCTTTTGATGTTTTAGAAACATAGACGAACTCTTTAACATAATCGTGAAACACCGGAAAAGCTTCTATCACCTCTCATCCTTATGGATTCAACCCGTGTAGCCACTATTGCTATCACGGAGTACCAAGGAAGCCAAAGCACACACATTGGGAACTCTGATTTTCAAAATACACAATTCTGTGCACGAGTTTCCCCTTGATCAAATTTTGGTGCCGTCGCCGAGGATCCAATGTAGTCTTTTAAAACTTTGTTATCTTGGCCTCCAACAAAGCTTGATTAATTACCTGACAATGAGTCCATTAAGATTATAATTCCCGTTTTACACCTATTCATGTAATTTGCACACAAGAGACTAAAAAATCGGTGATTAGCAGTGTCTTATTATGAAATATGCAGGGATATGCGATATAAAATATGCAGAGCTGATGGCTAATCACATCTCCACACTTATCTTTTGCTCATCCCCGAGCAAAATAAGAAAACTAAAAACTAAAGTAAGACTGTCATTGGACCACTTTTGCGGCTGACGCGACGCGCACTGAGCGTGTGCAGTAAGTCTTTAAACTTCATAGGTTTCTCTTAGAAAAGGAGTTATACTCTCTTGAGGGTTGTTAGTGGATTACACCCACAAAATCCATAAAGGAAGAAAATAAATTTTAGTATTTTGAAAACACATTTTTGAAAGAAAATTTTCAAAATATTTTTGCAAAAATTTAAGTGATAAAAGGTTAGAAGTTAATCTAAAATTTATTCATACTTAAACTTGGTCTATATGTAAGATCATGTCATAAATTCAAGGTAAGAATTCAAAATTGAATCGATTATTTGATCTTTATAAAACCTAAATAATATACACTTTTGTGTTAGTGCAGATTTTTGAGATTTTAACTCTAATCATCAAACTATTTATTTATTTATATATTTTCTTAGTTTTATTAGACTTTCTAATTTACCCGGGTAGTGAGTCTTTAGCGTGACTTCCAACTCAGATAATTTTAGGGCACCAAATGAGAAAAAATCCCTGGGGCTGAAGGACTCAAGTAAACAAGGCCACAAAACTAAGAATTTGTTTTTATTTTGACCACTACTAGGGATAATAATGCGTGGGCGTCAGGAAGCTTGGTATTTTGATCACTTTTATGCCATAATCAAGAATCTTCATTAAAAACATTCAAACAAGTCGCATTGGATTGTAAACTTAACATGTCAATCTTGTAAACATTATTTTCGTGAAAACTGAAAAGAATACAAGTGTTTGTTTTCTTATCTAAAATATCAATATTTAAAAGCCATCAAAAATGGCTTTTAAATATTTGTCACATAGTTGACTAATGCCAATTATTTTACCCTTTGAGTCACCTCCGAAGGTGACAGTACCACCTTCATGGTATCTTGATAAAGTTGCAAAGTTGTTGATATCTCATGTCATGTTACTTGACTATCAAGATATCACAGCTCTCTACATCTTAGAGTCTTGGTTCGTATCTATATCATTTAAATGACGTTGACTTTGGTACCCAAATTTTTTTTGGTCCTAAAATATTAGTGTTTTGAACCCATACATGATTATTTTAAAATTTATCTTATCATAGCAAAACTTAGCCAAGTAATCTTTTTGGCCACAATAGGTGCATGTGTATACTTTGACATATAAAAGTGCATGACATTTGTGAGCATGTGAGCATGGGCATTGGAGTGTGATGAGAATGTGATTGTGCTTGTGCGTAAGCATGATGGTGAGTGTGAGAAGCATGATGAGTGAATGGTTTTTTTTGAGTTGCCTCTTTGAAATATGACTTTTAATCTAGCTTTGTCAAATTCATATTTTTTTCAAAATATTGCTTAAAGTATTAATTTTATTTTTCATTGTAGAAATCTTATTTGTTTTATCAATGCTAGGAAATTTGACTTTATAAGAAGTTTTGTATGTATTAAAATTATTTTATATTTTTTTGAGTAGGAGATAAAATTTTCTTACTTTTGAAATGACAACTAATTGATTTTGAAAAAGTTCATTTTCTTTTTTAATTTTTAAATACTTTTTTTTGAGAAAATCATAGTTGCTAGAAAGTTCTTCAAAAGTTTTAGCAAGTTCATCCATTGATAACTCACGAATCAAGAGTTGTTTCGGGAGTTATCTTGGTTGTAGTTCATTAGCTATGAAATACATATTTGTCGTTTCCACCTCTTTTTAAGATTCATTGTCCTGAATTCCTAGTTGCTTTTAAAGTCTTCTTTTTGTAGGGCTACTTACAGGTAGTAGGTTTGATATTGGTCTCCGGGCAATCGCGACGATGTGTCCGGGCTTCTACAATTGTAGCAAACTATCTTCTTTTCTCTTTTCCTTGCCATCTTTTACGGTTGTTGAACTTGACCTTGTTGTATATTCTTCTCGCATTCTTTAAGAGAAGGATAAAATCTTCATCATCTTCGTGGTTATCTTCTTCTTCATCGGAGATGGTGGAGTAAATTTAAAGACAAGAGTCTTCTTCTTTGGGGTGCCTTCTCTTCTTTAGCTTTTCTTCCCATCTCATTGGTCTTAAGATTTTCAATAAGACCAATGAGCTCCATCTCTTCCTTAGCATTGAAACTCCTTCAAAGTAGTAGACTTGACCTATCAAGACAGTGGAAGTGCATGAATAACTTTTCTCACCTTTTGGTCATTGTCAATTTCATCACCTAGAGAAGTAAGCCATTTGTGATTTTAGTGAACTTGGTGATAATATCATCAATAGTCTTATTTTTATTCATATTAAAATTTCATAGGGAATGCTAGAGATCAATTTTGGCTCTATTGATTTGTGACGTTCCCTCGTGTGTGACAACCAAGTGTGACCAAAATCTTATAGGCGGATTTGTAATGAATTACCTTAGAAATGTCATCATCATTCAAGGTTTGAAGAAAGAAATAGTGTGCCTTAGCATTAGCATCAAACTCCTTGATGACAATATCAGACCAAGTGTCCTCATTACCATTGGGTACACTAAAGGGTTTTGGTTACCGCTTTGCAACCCAGCTTCTTAAGAAATGAAAGAACACGATAATCTTAACTTCTATATAAAAAATTAAGGCCAGTAAACTTGAGTGAAGTCTTGATTCTTTCAGCGATGTGTACTAGTGTGTATAGCAAGTAAATGATGCAATGAATGTTTATCAAGAGGATCTCCCTAAGGTGGTTAAACTAAAAACTAGAATTCAAGATCTGATACTAATTGAAAGTTCACCTAGAGAGGGTGAATAGGTGAAATGTTAATCAAATACGGAATACAACAATTAAAATGAATAATGAACATGGTCAACTCGAAACAAGAAGTAATGCCAAATTCCTAATTAAGGGCTCTAGAACTTCTCATCTAATTTCTCTAAATTAAGATTTGAGATGCACAATTATCTTCTTTCTTGAATGAGAAAAATTGACAAGTATGATCAATGCAAGAAATACATAACAAATAGAGTGAAGTGCAATGAAAGCAATATTGAAAGAGTAGAGTGCGAAAAATGAAATCCGTAAATACAAGAAATTTGTTTCAAGAACTTGATCTAAGTCTCCGTCTTCACCGCTGAAGAATTTTCATTATCCACTTAGGATTCACCACAAAGAAACTATAATAGTTTACATAAGACCTGGAGTACACAACTCCAACCTTTAATTCTCTACGCAAGGAGTAGCAAAAAGCCATGAGATTTACAAGCTCTTGGTGATTACAAAGATCACAAACCTCTCTTTACAACTTGCTAATAGAATGAGAAATAAGTTCATGAAATTTGTGTGAAAGAAAATTCAGTTTAAAAGAATGATTTGAGAGCTTAAATTTTGTAGAAATTGATTTGAAATTGAGAGCTCTTGAAAATTAAAAACTAGAAAATTTTCAAACTATTCTCTTTGAATAAAACTTGATTTTTTCTTGAAAAAATTACGTTTTAATCCTCTACACGTGAACCATATATAGACAATAGGTAAAAGTCATTAGAGGAGTAAATCAGGGTATTAGGTGGGTAGTTAGACCCAAAAACTGTAAAAATCCCATTGGAAAAATAAAAAATCAGTCAGATTTAAAAACTAGCGATTACTGTAGCAGAGACAGACTGTCGGTCGACCATCTGGCTTAGTTCAAAACTAGTCATTGCCAATTGGTTGACTGGTTGGTCGATCGAAGCAAACAGCGATCACTGACATAGGAACGGTCGACCTTGTAGGTCACCTAGAGGGGGGTGAATAGGTGACTAGCTAATCTAATGATGAATAATACAGAATTAAAAACTATTTATGCAAATTAAAATTATTAAGCTAACACACAAAGTATAACACAATAGTATAGCCGAATTCCCGGTGAAGGACTCTGAACTATCTCTTCAAGATTCCTCTAGAATAAGAGTTGAGGTGCCACTATGGCTCTCTTGGTTGAATACAAGTGTGAACAAACAATCCCAAGTATATAACAATAGAGCACAAGATATATCAAGCATATAAAGATATAGGCAATGTAAGCATGCAAGATATAAACACAAGTGAGAGATAGAGAGAGCAATCGCAAACACGAGAGTTTTTTTCGAGGTTCGAGCATCCTAGTTCTACGTCCCTGCCTTCAACACTATGAAAGATTTCCAATAAAAACTAATCCCACCGGATTACTCAGTGCCGCAATACCTACAACGAGTTCACACTAGAACTCCTTGGACTCACTAGTCCCTCTCTTGTTCCCGCGAGCACACTAGCTTGCCGAGGCGCACCTCTACACCGAGCTCCGACAAGAACTCGAAACAACACGAACCCGCAAGTTCGCCTCCTCAAATACAAGATGAATACTTTGGTGATCTCAACACTTTGATCATCTAAAAACACTCTCACACCAAAGATCCCTAGAGGATTGACATAGTAATGGATAACTCAAGTATGTGTGAGAAAACAAGATAGAGTAGTGAAGGAAAAACTTAAGAAATCTCTTTTACAAATCACTCTTGAAAATTCTCCTTTGATATGAAAGTATTTGCTCTAAAACAAGTGGAGACAAACACTTAGAGAGGTAGAAAAACTAGCATAAAAACTCTCTTGAAATCTTGTAGAAAACAGCCCAAGGGAATCCCATTTTATAGGCTCCCAAAACTAGCCGTTGCAGGCCAACTCAGTAGCTCATGCTGCTGTCGGTCGACCGGCCAACGGTCAAATTTCTGACCGTTGCAGCCTGCCGGTCGATCGCCCGGTCGATCGTTCCTAGGCTTTGACCTACCGGTCGACCGCTCGGTCGACCGGGGCCAGATCCAGCATATAAAGATATAGGCAATATAAACAATTCCAAGCATATAACAATAGAGCATAAGATATATCAAGCATATAAAGATATAGGCAATGTAAGCATGCAAAATATAAATACAAGTGAGAGATAAAGAGAGAGCAATCGCAAACACGGGAGATTTGTTTCGAGGTTCGAGCACCCTTACTCTATGTCTCCGCTTTCAACACTATGAAGGATTTTCACTAAAAATCAATCCCACCGGATCATTCGGTACCGCAACACCTACAACGAGTTCATACTAGAACTCCTTTGACTCACTAGTCCCTCTCTCATTTCCGCAAGAACAACACACGCAAGCACACTAACTTGCCAAGGCCGCACCTCTACACCGAGCTCCCACAAGAACTCGAAACAACATGAACCTGCAAGTTCGCCTCCTCAAATGAAAGATGAAACACTTTGGTGATCTCGACACTTTGATCACCTAAAAACACTCTCATAATAAAGATCCCTAGAGGATTGATATAGTAATGAATAGCTCAAGTTTGTGTGAGAAAACAAGATAGAGTAGTGGAGGAAAAACTCAAGAAATCTCTTTTGCAAAACACTCTTGAAAACTCTCATTTTAATATGAAAGTATTTGCTCTAAAACAAGTGGAGATAAACACTTAGAAAGGTAGGAAAACTAGCACAAAAACTCTCTTAAATCTTGTAGAAAACAGCCCAAGGGATTCCCATTTTATAGGCTCCCAAAAATTAGTTGTTGCAGGCCAACTCAGCAGCTGATGTTGCTATCAGTTGACCGGCCAACGGTCAAATTTCTGACCGTTGCAGCCTGCCGGTCGACCGCCCGGTCGACCGTTCCTGTGCTTTGACCTACCAGTCGAACGCTACGTCGACCAGGGCCAGATCCAGAGAACATAGCTCTTTGGACGGTCGACCGGGTCGGTCGACCGGCCTACCAGCCAAAAGACCTGTGCACGTCTGTGCACATCGGTCGACTGGTCCGGTCGACCAGCTCCTGGTCCGGTCGACCGCCAGTGTAGTCTGGCTGAAATATTTGGGATTAAAAACCTTGTTATTTTAACTCCAATAAAATCCCATAAATTCATAGGTTCATTGAAATACTTTGATGTACAAACATGTTTGATCAAAATTTAACACATATTATAAATATTTTAACCATTTTTGTAATATAGAAATTTTGCCTTAAACAAAAATCTCTATTTTTCAAAAACAATCTCCAAATTGAAAAATGATTTTTTCAAAACTTCTTCAAATACAAAAACAAGATATTTTAAACACTTTTGAAGCTTAGTGTGTATGGATATGATCCACTACATATATGAGATGAAATATCTATGTTTTTGACAATAAGCTCTAAAATAAGTTTTGATAAATCTAAAACGATATTTTTCTAAACACAAAACTATCTTATGAAAACACATATAAATTTTGTGTGTATATATGAACTTAAGCAATCCACAACTAATCTATCCTTTACATTTTATCTAAAAATCTTAACACTTACAAACATGACTCAAGTCTTCTTGAAAATATTCTCTTGAAAATCTTCTTCTTCTTCTTGACTTGGTTCAAACCTAGATCCAATGAGCTAGACTCCTCTTGAGTACTTGATGCGATCTTGATGTGCGAACTCTTGAATCAACACGTGCTAGCTCCAAAACTTGATTTCAAATCTTTTATTGAAGCTAAATACCTACTAAGATCATGATTAAATATCTGAAACTAAATGAGTACAAGATCATTAGTAGTATAACTATATGAGTTAATCATCATCAAAACTAGAACGATGGACCTTTGGGCCAACAGACCGAAGTGCCAAGGTTTGGCGGTCGACCAGTTGGTCGACTGACAGACATGCACAAACAATCTGTGCACAAACGGTTGATCGCCCGGTCGATTGGCAATTGTGCATATACTTTGCACATAGGGTGGTCGACTGGTCGGTCGACCGCCCTACCGCAAAAACCATTTTAAATCTTCTTGAACCCTAAAAAGCTTAAACACATTTGAACTTGATAAGTGCCTCATAACTACATGAGTTTGTAATCATCAAAATAAGAAACCAGTGTGATTGTAATCTTGGGCCAATATTATATACCTCTTAAATCTTTGGTATTTAGAAATTTTCCTCTCAAATCATTTTAGAAATTTTACCCTATATACCTTATAAATCATAAATTTACTCACTTATTAGAGTAAAAGAGAATATTCTACTTTGATTTTGCTAACTTGCCCTTTTTTAAAAAAAAATTGACTAACCCATTCAACTGATTAACCACCACATCATATTTCTTTTTAGGAACAACTTTCTCTTCACATCCTCAAGTGAAACTTTCAAAGTGCAAGCGTTCCATCTTGGATCAAAGAATACTTTCCCACTCTTCTCTGGTTGTCATGCCACATCGCAGGCACGACAATAGAGTTTTATTTCCTATTTTAGTCTTATATGGTTGTAACTTAAAACTATTGTTTTCACTTTCCTACGTCTATAAATTATCAGAAGAAAACAAAAAAAATAAACCTATAGACTTATCTCTTTTTCTATCTATTTCCCTTCTTCTCCACTTCTTAAATCATTCACATTTCTATTTTATTCATTTATCGTAAAAAAATTATATCAAGCCATTTTCATATATACTCTTGATATATTTTAAAAAGTTTTAAAGTGCAATATGAGAGAAAATTTGAAGAAATTTTTGGCTCAAGGGGACATTCTTGCGCGTGCGTGTGAGTGTGTGTGAGAGAGAGAGTGAGAGAGGAGTGACAAGAAGGTTGAGTTTGATAAAATTTGAGTTCAGTGATATAAGAACAATGAAGAAGAAAGTAGAAGCGCAACATAGGTAAACACTCTTATTCATTGAAAATCTAAATGAAAGGGTAAATTTTTTAAGATCTATAAGATTTTGAGGGCAAATTTCTAATTTTTAAGACCCAACACCCCCCCCCCCCCCCCCCCCCAAAAAAAAAAAAAAAAAAAAAAAAAAAAAAAAAAAAAAAAAAAAAAAACTTCAAAAAAGAAAGAAAGAGAAAAACTAGCAGTTTATTTCGACAGTGTTTGCTTTGAAAGAAAATAATAGAAAAGAGAAGAAATATAAGAGGAAAACCATTTTTGATGTTTGGTGAGGAAAAGTAAGAAGGGAATAAAGAGGAGAGAAAGAAATGAAACTATCAAAAATGGTTCATTTTTTTCTCTCCCAGCATAGTGAAAGTGGAGTAAATACCTAGAGGAGGAGTGTTGCTTGAGCAAGACCAACCTTCATAGACCTTAGGGCTACCTAACTCATGCAACTCAAAAATAACTTTTTGAATTTTTATGTTTATTTTCTTTTTCTCTTTCTTTGCAGTTAAGCTATAGAAATAGATTTTTTTTTTACCCCCCCTTCTATTCTCTTTCTATTTTCTTTTTCTTTTTCCTTCTTTCTTTTTCCTCATTTTCTTCTTAACCAAACATATACCTTTTTGGCTCGATCAACGAAGCCACAGACTGAGAGGTAGAGGTTTCTTTTTCTTTCCTTTTTAATTTTTAATTTTAGAGTTTTAGAATATGTATCCTCGAGTTTTTTAATAGATTTATATATTTCATGTACTTGCATAGGTTAGGTAGCATTCTTATTTATTTTATGACTGGTGGTATATAAAATGAATACCCAAAATCTCTTTAAATTAATAGGAATTACAAGCCAGTAAGGTCTAAGGTCGCTGCTTTAGAATATGAGCTCAAATTATAGGAGAAACTTCACTCAAAATTGGACTATAATATTTGTTTAAAAGATAAAATAAAAAAAATGTAGCTGAAAAGCTGCATATATCAAACATCTTTTGTTTGCAAATAGAATTTACCGATTCCAAGTCAAGACTATCTTTACAATATTCAAATAAAAAAAGGAAAAAAGAAAAAGAACATATTACATGTTAGCCCATCCGACCAGCAAGTTAAGTGGGGTGTAGGCCTATAGAATTCAGCCTTGATGAACTAAAATATAGAATTTTTTTGGCTTCTCTGTATTTTTATTTTTATTTTCTTATTTTCAACAAAGGCAATAATGCGAACTTGAAAAGCAATGACAAAATTAAAAAAAACAGAAGAAGAAGAAGAAGGCACAAAGATACTTGATCTCACGTTCTGAAAAACACTCCAAGTCCTACTCTGAATACCCCAAGCATCACCTAAGTGTCGTCGGAGTCAAAGGCGGACTCACATACAGTCCAATCTGCGTGTTCGTCTATATTGAATATTATAAAATAATAAAACGGTGCATACATTTTTAAAATATAATCTCTTTTTTTAAATTATTTTTACTTACACAAAGATATTTTTGAGCTCTAACTCAAGTGATAACTTATTTAAGTTATTGATGGTCACAAGTTCAAGTTTTAGTGGGTGCAATATTATTTTTACTTTTTTTTCTTATCATATTATATTTACATTCATTCTGAAATTTTTATTATATTTACGTCAATACTGGAAAAAAAAAAAAAAAAGACATCCTGCTTCCTCCACTACTTAGAGCCAAAAGAAGAAGAGATTTCATGTAACCACCCTCTTAATGACCATTTATGCTATAAAAGACATGGTTCCCATAAAAATTAAAACTTATTATTATTGTTATATACTTATATATTTTCACATTAAACTAGGGACTTTAGTTTATTTGGTATTAAACTATTATATAGTGTTCAACAAGATTGCAATGAATGAGGGTTTGGGAAAGGATTTTGAGTCCACGTTTGGTGGGGCCGACGGTCCCTGTAAACCGGCTTGGATCCGACCGACGCTGTCGGGTCGGATTCCGATGCAGTCTTCGAGATCCGTACGTTCCGGCACCGCACCACTTTTAATGACCATATTAACCCTTGCTCCTCATCTTATTTGCTGTTTTGGTTTAATTCCCCCTTAATTCTCTCTCGTTTCATTAATTTGCTACTACTGTAACTATTTATTATTCTTGCAAAATTTTAAATCAGTAAGGTTCCCTTTGTGGAAACTTTTATGGATTACTTCAATGCTAGAGATTGACATGTGGAGGCCCCTTCAATTAACCGGATTTGGTGGTTCATGTGTGTGAGTCACACACACATATTATAAGAGAGCAAATTCTACATTAACACGTGGATAAAATGTCGAGTTTCAGGAATACTAAAATTTAAAGTTTTTAGATCTCTTATAATATTATAAGAGGGTCAATTTTATGTGTCAATGCGAAATTGACTCTCTTATAATATGTGCGTGTGGCGCACACACATGAACCGAACTCTATTCAATCAAGATTTTTCTAAAGGAAAAGTAAATCCAGCTACTTAAGAAGAGAACAATAAGAACCAGGTTACTTGAAGATTACAATCATGAGCATCTCTTCCTTCTCTCAACTCCAAAACATATTGCTAGAATTACTACAAATCATGAACTTGCTTTGCCTTTTCATAGAGTAAGAGCTTGACTCAAGCTAGAACATTTAATTACAACCCATTTCCAGTTTCTATCTCTGTATTAAGTTCAAATCTAGTGGAGAGCTTAAAGACAAAGAGCACAAATTAGCTAATTAAATGTCATGAAACTAAATGGCACATAACCTGTTGAAAGCAACTTGTGAAGTAGAGGTACAATCAGACACATACTCCTTGAGAGGTTCGTCAATCAACATTTTCATTTCAAAAACTCTTTGGAATTTTCCCTCTCTTGAAGCCACAAGGATCTATTCATTTCATTCCAATGCTAAATTTAGAATAGGGTTGATGTGAACCAAGGATTCTCTCTAAGCCTACCACCATCTTTAAACGGAGAATAGGAAATCAATTACTATATACTATAATCTACACTTTAATAGTCATTCCCTTGTTGTTTTCACACAAGGACTTGAACAGAATTTGTGTGCAAAAACACGAGAAAACGTACGACATTGGAAACAAAAAGGCCTGCCCTTTGGGCCTCACATTGGCTTGTAGCCTTCTAATGTCATTTGTTTACAAGTGATATGCAACATAAAAACATAAAGAATGCTATAAACTCCAACACTTGAGATATACAATATCAAGTGCCTTAGGACTCTCTCTTCTCTTGTCTCCTCTCCTCTTCTCTCCCCAAAACAATGTTGAAGGGGGAGGTGGATGTTTCTTCTAGCAAGAGACTTCCTCTTGGGGTGTCATGGCACAACTTGCTCATCGCTTTCGACGGGGAGTTTCCTCTGTTGCTCCCTTCTTCTTCTCGGTGAGGAGCCGGAGGTAGAGAAAGAGAGCGTTGCGCGATGAAGAATTCATCGGTGGGTGGCGTACATGGGAAAGCCAGGCATTCTTCCTCTTCTACTAGTATCAGTACTTCCCTTCTTCTTCAGTTTACATAAGTTTCCTTTTGTATTCTCTTTAGACATAGGGTTTAGAGAAGAATGATGTTTCAAGCTTATATAAACCTGCCTTGAGGAAATTTGAGGCAGATGGAAAGAAATGTAATAAGAATTAATATTACAGGTTTCCCTTGTCTTCTTTATCTCTCTATTTACTCTTTTTTTTTTTTTCCTGTGAATTATTTTTTGTGTAGTGTTTATAAATACTACGACTTAACTCTGGAGTAAATCAATAAGATCGATAACTCCAAATCTGTCCATAGCAAAAAGGCCCTCTTTCAATTTCTCTTTCCTTCTCTCCACTTAATCATTCATAGATAGGAAAAAATATTATTTTTTTTAAATTTTGCTTCCTTCAATTGATCATGAAATTTAGGCCTTTTAACATGCATTTTTCAGAATTTGAACTTATATAAGCATAAAAAGTGAGGAAAAAGCATAAAAAGGACGGATATATCTCAATAGGAATGTCACATGTCTCCATTATGAACTTTTGAAAGTACAAATTTAATGAGTTGGTCTGATAGCTGATTCGGCGTAATTTGCAATTTATTTTGAGTCTGTCAGGCTGTACTTCTAACATTTTCTATATATTCACACAATTGTATAACTTATTTTGCTTTTGCTTTTGTTTTTGTTTTAAATACAAATTGTTTAATGTGAACTACTTTTCTTGTAGTTAGTTGTTCCTTGTTAAATGGTTGGTGATGATCAAAGTTTATACCTCAATTATGTTTCATATTATGAAGCTTGTTTCCCCAACTAACGTGGTATCATATAATTAAATAATTAATGGTTAGTTTCTTAAAATATGTCATTATAATATGATTAGAAAAATAATTAGATAAAATCCAAGATAGAAATACTTGTTGTACTACAACTGCAATGCTACTATGGGATTGAAACAGACTGACGTCTGCGCTCATTCTTACAAATTGCTAGTGTGTGTCATGCATCGAGCATACTTGAAGCAGTATAATATTTGAAGTATTTGGAACGCAACCTAGCTAGATAGTGAAATCATACATTGAATCATTCCTTAGTTTAGCAATGTCTAAATTGATATCAACAATTAACCAGCTTAACTGTCATTACCTGCCTAACTATGTGCGTGAGATATAGGTTTTGATTAATTAAAATTTCTCAAAGGGCTATTTTTTTTGCGGGGGCAGAACAAGAAACTCATACACGGTTTCTCTCAGCACCACAATCCTACTGTCCAATCTAATAAGATAGTAGAGTTCTGAGGGTAAGTCTCCTGTAATGTACTCTATAGGAATATCGTTTAAACCTTTAGTAGCCATGAAATCTGTGCGGCTATTTCTCTCTCTCAGAATATGCGATGCTCTATACTCTGTCAAGAGGCCGAGCCAACAAACAATATCGTTGAGAAGATTGCTTGCATACCCATGCAGGCTTCTTCATGATTACCCTGATTGAGAAGGGGTAGTATTCTTCTAGGGGTTTGAATGTGAGTGCATTATCTTTTCTAGATTGGTAGGGTTTGATTTATATCATTGTTATCCTATCTTCACTCTTTTTATTAAGTTATTTTTTTTGGTAGTGTGTGTTGGTTGTCTTAATTTCTCTCTTTATGATTCAACTTTATGCGGCTTGCATTGCGCCCAAGAGTAAGGCTCGGAAATGGCACTTGTTGACTTTATCCAACACTTGGTAACTAATGAGTAGCGAAACAACTTATACAAGCCATTTGTTTATCTGATTATTACGATAAGTGCCATAATTGGGGCCTCACAATTTCGAAAGACACGATGGCTTCAATTAAGAGAATGAAGTTTGATTAAGGTCCAAAATGAGCCTACTTTTTTTTTGAAATTTAGTTCACAACCTAGAACAAGCGAGATTTGAACCCCAGGCCTCTTGTGACGCGGAGCGGGAAAGTAAACGATGGCAGTCAGATCTCGTTCTAACACCAATGAATTCCGGAGGAAACTTTCAGATAGGAACATACTCGAATCTACGAGCACGACACTCGAATCCACGAGAAAATTTACTTGAATCCACGAGCAGACGATAGCAACTCGAATCCACGAGCAATAAGAGAGATAAATTCAATTTTAGTTGAATAATTGTTTGATAAAAGATGAATATAAAATACAAGGACATTTTTATAAGCTTACAAAAGAATACTCCTACTTGAAAACTATAACCTATTTCTAAATGAAAATAAAAAAAAACAAAAGAGTCAAAATCTATCTAGAAAATCTAAATTCAAAATAGAGCAATATAAAATCAATTGGTGTTCAATTTGGATCCGAAAACAAAATTTCTAAACTAACTCAAAACTGGGTTGATTCACATCTGTGGCTCTGCTCAGCATTGTCGCTCGACTGAGCGATCGACCGGCTTTGAGTTATGGTTCTCTGATCTTGTGCCTGGTTTTGTCCGGTCGACCGAGTGACTGGCACTCGTGTCTCTACTTTTGGTCTTTGTCAGGCGGTCGACGGGGCGGTCGACCGCTGTCTTCAGCTGACTTTTTCAGAGCGGGACTGGAGTTTGGTCCTTGGTCGAGCCTTGATTTGTGGCTCCGCTCTCCTACATCAGTCCCTCTCTTTTCAAAAGAACTCATCTTCGAGTTTCAATCAAGAAAACGTTGAATGATATAATCTTGAACAAACTCGGTATGCAGGAGAGGATCTTTAAAATTATGAAGAATAACCGTACCTTTATGCTGATTATCTTTCATGGGTGATAATATATCAAAAAGCTTGTCATGTCCAACTCCTTTGTACTCTTTCAATGATTTGTCTACCTCATAGAGAATTTCAGCGTTTGAAGAAACTTCTTCTAAAACAAGGCTTTGCTTTATTTCTTTTGGTTCCATGAAGAACTCATTTTGATTGCAGATGGGCATGCGTTTTGGCTGCTCTTCTCTCGGACTAGGAATAGGTGGCATAAGATTAATGATCAAATTGACTTCATCAAGAGATTTTACTTAGTTGACAACTGCTTGAGGTTTCGAAAAGAAAACAACATCAGTCTGAATACCTTGACTACTCATCTGATTGTTGGTTGCATGTATGTCAGTCGATGATGAATCTATCTTAGTTGACTACTCTTTAATTGATGGTTGTTGTTGTGACTTTGATGTCTCGTTCAACTTATAAGATCTCATGAACGGTCAAGGTCGAATCTCCATCTCTTCTTCATCCAAAGCAAGGCTATGGGCTTGTAAAAGTTGATTCATTTATCTCCATGTTCTTATTGGCCCAAAGGCCTATCACCTTAGTTTTGATGATGATCAACTCATGAAGTTATGTTTACTAATGATCTTGTGTTTAATTAGTAACAGATTCATTATCAAGATCTTAGTAGGTGCATAGCTCAACAAAGGATAAAATGTCAAGATTTGGAGCTAGCACGGTGTGATCCAAGGAGCTTTTGGATCAAGCTTGGACCAAGTCAAGATGATGAGAAGACTTCAAGGGAAGACTTCAAGATCAAGACTTGTGTCTAGGTATAAGATTTTGTTTTTGTTTTTAGATAAATGTAAAGGATAGAATAGTTGGTGGATTGCTCAAGTACATATCACACACACACACTCTTGATTTTATTGTCTTTTCATAAAAGAATTTTCAGTTTAGAAAAGACTTTCATTTTGAAAAAATACTATTTGGTTTTTGGTATTCATGTTTACATCTTTCAACCAAAACCAAGTTTATGCTTAATGTCAAAAATATAGATATTTCATCTTAATTGTGTAGTGGATCATATCCATACACTCTATGCTTTAATAAGTTCAAAATATCTTGTTTTTGTATTTGGTAAAGTTTGAAAAACAAGTTTTAGTAAAATACAAGTTTTCTTTTGAGCCAATATTTCCAACTTACAAAAATAGTCCAATCTTTTATAACATGCCTTGATTTTATGCAAGCATGTTTGTATATCAAAGTATATTGGTTAAACTATTTTTGTAGATTTTCTAAATATTTATGGGATTTTATTTCAATCAAAAAGACCAAGTTTTAAATCCCAGTTTTCTGGTTCAGGCTTCAGCAAGTCGACTGTATAGTCGACTTGGTCTGAAGTCGGTCGACCGGATCGGTCGACCGACGTGCACAGACGTGCATGCCTTTGTGCACTGAAGGACGGCCGACCGTGCCGGTCACCGCTCCAGAGAGCTCTGCTCTCTGGAAATTTCGACCGACCGTACGGGTCGACCGACAGAGAGTTCTACTCTCTGCTCCAGTGGCTCGGTCGACCCGGGCGGTCGACCGTGGCTCCAACGGTCGGATTTCTGACCGTTGGCGGTCGACCGGGCGGGTCGACCGGCAGGTCTGACAGAGCCCCAACGGCTAATTTTCCAGACTCTATATAAAGGGTCATTTGGGGGCTGTTTTCTTTAAGATTTGGTGATTGTTTTAGAGCCAGTTTTTCCCATTCTTTTCAGAAGTTTTTCTCCACAAAACAGAGAGCAAATATTTCTTATCAAAAAGGAAAGTTTTATCAAGAGTGTTAAAAGAGATTCTTTGAGTTTTTCCTCCACCATCTCTTTCCTTGTTTTTCTCACAAACACTTGAGCAACCCATTGAGCTATTCATTCTATAGGAGTGTTTTTGTGAGAGGATTTTAGGTGATCAAGAGTTGTGATCACCAAAGTTCTACTTTGTTCTTTGAGAAGGCGGACGGTTGTGTTCGCATTGCTTCGGGTCCTAGTGTGGACTCGGTTGCTTCGGGTTCGAGTGCGAACTCTTGTTTGAGGTGCGGCCTCGGCGAGCCGGTGGGCTTGCGTGTGTACGGGACTAGGGAGTCCGAGGGCTTGTAGGTGTTGCGGCACCGAGGAGAGATCCATTGGGATCTTGCATAGTGGAAATCCTTCGTGTGTCGAAGGCGGGGATGTAGAGCAAGTGTGCTCGAACCTCAAAACAAACCCTTTGTGTTTGCGATTGCCTTTTCTCTCTCTCCCCCTTACTTATATCTTGCATTCAATTATAGTGTATATCTTTATATGCTTGATATACTTGTATGCTCATTGATATACTTGCTTGGGATTGTTTACTAACACTTGTATTCAACCAAGAGAGCCAACGCGGCACCTCAACCCATTCAAGGGGAATCTAGAGGAGTTTGTCCAGAGCCCTTCACGGGGAATTCGGCAACACTCTTGTGTTATACGTAGTGTTTAGTGTAAAAGATTTAATTTGGTCATAATTGTTTTTAGCTTCCGCATCATTTGGCATTTAGTGACCATTAGATTAGCCATCACCTATTCACCCCCACCTCTAGGTGAACCTTCAATTGGTATTAGAGCTTGGTACTCTGATTTGGGTCTAACAACCTAGAGTTAAAGATCCTCATTTTTAGGCTAATCACAATATTTTTGTACACACACCATGGACTTCATGTCACCACCCACCTTTGACATTCTTAACATCCAAATTTGGAAGGTTAAGATGTCATTTACCTCAAGGCCTTAGGCATTCATGTTTATCTTGCTACAATTAAAAATTCTTATATTAATGATAGCAAGTACATTGAGGCTAATGCAAAAGCTCTAAATGCTTTGAAGAGTACCCTAAATGATGATTACTTATTTAGGGTTGCTAACATTGACTCGGCTTTTGTAGCTTGGAACATCATCACCTCGCTTGGCGAAAAGGATCTATATTATGCCGGGAGTGATTCGGACGTTGGAAGCGACACCTCCAACGTGTGCTATATGGTCCAAGGGGATAACCCCCTTGAGGTAAACACCGAATCCGATGATGAAGACATGTCATATGATGAGCTATCTACTTTTTGTCATCTATTGCTTGAAAAGTATAACATGATTAAGAAAGAAAATAAAATTTTGAAAAAGGATATTACTTGCATGCATAAAGAACATGATTCTTTTAGAGATAACATTGCATGCTTAGAAAAAGATAATAAGAAAATTAAAAAGGATTTTGATTGCATGCTAAAAGAGAACGATTCTTTTAAAACTAAAATTGCATGTTTAGAAAAAGAAAATGAAGTTTTAAAAATGAAAATGTTTCCCTCATGTCAAAATTGAATGATTTATGTGAAGGGAATATGTCTTTGAAAAATAAGATTGATTTGGTGGAAAAATAAAAGGAAGTTGTTTTTCAAGAAAATATTACTTTGAAAAGAAAATTTGTTGAAAAAGAAAAAAATTTGTTTCTAAAAAGAAAAAGAAAAATGATTTCATATCTCATCATGCTTTACATGCCACCACAAATGAGATAAATGTTTTGAAAAATAAAATGAATAATTTGAGCTCTACCTTGAGCTCTTGTGCATTCAACCATACTAGATTGGAATCCTTGTTTTAAAAGAAATAAGTTCCCCATGTTCATGCACATTCACATCATGCATTTACTTATGTTGCACAACATGATCACACTTCTACACATAAGCATACTAAGGTGTACATATGTACACATTGTGGCCGCAAAGGCCATTTAGCAAAGTTTTGTTATGATAAGATTAATTCTATAAATTTTGCTAATAAGAAAAAATTTTGGTTCCTTACAATAAGACTAACCCCCAAGGACCCAAGAAAATATGGGTACCAAAACCCCCACCCCATATTTTTGATGTAGGTGAGGGATCTCTCAAGACGTGAGAGATTTGGTGCCTTGGTAGTGGATGCAATGGACTCTATGGGCACATCTTAGACGCATCACTATCAAGGAAGCTTGGTGGGACAACCACCATATTTGGAGTTTTGGAATTGGTAACAATCTCTAAACTCCTACTTTTATGTACATGCTTTTAATTTCATATATCATATAGCATGTTCATATTTTTGTGTGCTTCATGTGGTATTTACATGCTTAGATGTAGAATGTGTCAAACTTGCATTTATACATATATGAATAGTGAACTACAATTGACTCATATATATTTGAACTTCATGCTCATTTGTATCCACTATATGCATATGTATAGATTAGTTTTGATGATTCTCTTTTATACATGTTTTTGCCTATTTTTATGCTTTACTTCATGTATATGTATTTTTAATTCAAATCTAATAAATATACATGTATACCCGTGAGTCTCTTGCTTTCATGCAAATACATTTAATAGACTCTTTTATACTTGGGATATGTATGCATATTGTTAGATTTGGATATACCATAAATATACCTTGAAGTTATTTGAAAGAAAAAAGAATTTTTATGTTTGATAAAAATAATTTTCATGTCTATTTTAAGCTTCAATGACTATTTTCATAAAGATGCTAGTTACATGATCGTTTAACACTCACACTTTTGTTAAAATCATTTTTGAGCCTTATAGACCATGAGTGCTTAAATATTTGTGTGTCTAGTTATGTTTATGAAAAACATAAAATTTGATATATTTGAAGGATCTTTAACTAGTTTTTCAAAAAAAATTTATACTAGTTATTTATTCTTAAAATAGTTTTTGAGATTGACACATGATTCTATTTTTCTCAAAATTTGATGCTTCATGATTTGAATATTAGTTTATATGTTAGTTTTTGTCAACACTAGGATTTATACTTGTAAATATCGTGGGCCACAAATAAATCTATTTATATTTGTGCTTGAATGTTTATTTGAACCCATGAAATGTGCTTGTATTGCTTGGTTTTGATGATACATACATTTTTAAACTTGTATTCCCACTTTTTGGATTTGATTTATGATCATGTGTTTTCATTTCATGTATATGTGTATTTTGCCAAACTTCAAGATATACATATATACCTCTTGAGTCATTTGCCTTTAATGCAAATCTATTTATATGGACTCAATTGTGTTTAAGGGATATGTATGTATACTTATTGTGTTGTCAAAACATACATATATCTTGAAATATAAATTTTTTAATAAAAATGTGTGATGATTTAAAGGAATATTGAGATTAATTGACATTTTTGCTTTATTCCTTACTTGAAGGATTCCGTACTAGTTTTTAAAACATTTCACATTAACTAGTGCAAATTCTTCATATGGTAGACTATATGATAAGCTTACTCTTCAATTGGTATCATTGGATATTTTCAATTGGTATCAATATGATTTTTATATACTCATATTTTGATTGTATGTATGAATGCTTTCAAATTTAAATTATATCAATTTCTATTGGTATTATCTTTTCATACATGTGATCTTTTGTGCTTTAAGAGAGTGAATCAATTGTTCTTAAAACACAATGTATATGCTAAAGCTTAATTCAACTTTCAATTGGTAATTCTTAAAGCTTATGTCATATGTTTTCAAAATTGATATCAAAATAAAAAAAATATGTTTACTTGATATCTCAAAATGTGTTTTATTAAGAAAGTTCAAAATTTTGTTTTGATAAAAAAAATTCAAAATTTTTGATTTGTATTTCCTATATGCAAGGAGAGCTTAACATCTCTCTTACATATGGATTCATGTTGAGTATATTATAAATTGAGGAGCTTGACAACTCTTCTTTATATGATATATGTGTGTAGGGGGAGCTTCACATCTCCTCTTATGCATTACATAATATGTGTTATGTGAGTTAGGGCTTGTCATCCCTTCTTCATGTAATGCATATGTGTAGGGAAGCTAACTTAGCGTCTTCCTCTTCATGAATGTATATCGCATATAAATTTTTATTGATTGATTTGTATTACCCCTTCTTGATCTCTTTGTTTTTGACAAAAAGGGGAGAAAAATTTATTTGATTTGATTTCACTTTGAACCCTTTGTTGATGATTGACAAAAAGGGGGAGAAAGATTTTGAGTTTATATGCATGGTTGAATAAGATTTATGTTTATGCATATATATTTTTTGTATTGCAAATAGGAGAAAAAGATTTTGATTTATGCTTGTTGCATGTTTTATCTCCATACTTGCATACATATTCATGTGCCTCATTGCCATATCTATTATTTATTTGTTATGCATAAGTTAAGGGGGAGCTTCTTTGAATCTTTACTTTAATCCATGCATATATAACTTCATGAGTTTTGTCATCATCAAAAAGGGGAGATTGTTGGCCCAAAGGCCTATCACCCTAGTTTTGATGATGATCAACTCATGAAGTTATGTTTACTAATGATCTTGTGTTTAATTAGTGACATATTCATTATCAAGATCTTAGTAGGCGCATACTCAACAAAGGATAAAATGTCAAGATTTGGAGCTAGCACGGTGTGATCCAAGGAGCTTTTGGATCAAGCTTGGATCAAGTCAAGATGATGAGAAGACTTCAAGGGAAGACTTCAAGATCAAGACTTGTGTCTAGGTATAAGATTTTGTTTTTGTTTTTAGATAAAATGTAAAGGATAGAATAGTTGGTGGATTGCTCAAGTACATATCACACACACACACACACTCTTGATTTTATTGTCTTTTCATAAAAGAATTTTCAGTTTAGAAAAGACTTTCATTTTGGAAAAATACTATTTGGTTTTTGGTATTCATGTTTACATCTTTCAACCAAAACCAAGTTTATGCTTAATGTCAAAAACATAAATATTTCATCTTAATTGTGTAGTGGATCATATCCATACACTCTATGCTTTAATAAGTTCAAAATATCTTATTTTTGTATTTGGTAAAGTTTGGAAAACAAGTTTTAGTAAAATACAAGTTTTCTTTTGAGCCAATATTTTCAACTCACAAAAATAGTCCAATCTTTTATAACATGCCTTGATTTTGTACAAGCATGTTTTTATATCAAAGTATATTGGTTAAACTATTTTTGTAGATTTTCTAAATATTTATGGGATTTTATTTCAATCAAAAAGATCAAGTTTTAAATCCCAGTTTTCTGGTTCAGGCTTCAGCAAGTCGACTGTATAGTCGACTTGGTCTGAAGTCGGTCGACCGGATCAGTCGACTGACGTGCACAGACGTGCACGCCTTTGTACACTGGAGGACGGCCGATCGTGCCGGTCGACCGCTCCAGAGAGCTCAGCTCTCTGGAAATTTCGGCCGACCGTACGGGTCGACCGACAGAGAGTTCTACTCTCTGCTCCAGTGGCTCGGTCGACCCGGGCGGTCGACCGTGGCTCCAACGGTCAGATTTCTGACCGTTGGCGGTCGACCGGGCGGGTCGACCGGCAGGTCTGACAGAGCCCCAATGGCTAGTTTTTCAGACTCTATATAAAGGGTCATTTTGGGGCTGTTTTCTTTAAGATTTGGTGATTGTTTTAGAGCCAGTTTTTCCCACTCTTTTCAGAAGTTTTTCTCCACAAAACAGAGAGCAAATATTTCCTATCAAAAAGGAAAGTTTTATCAAGAGTGTTAAAAGAGATTCTTTGAGTTTTTCCTCCACCATCTCTTTCCTTGTTTTTCTCACAAACACTTGAGCAACCCATTGAGCTATTCATTCTATAGGAGTGTTTTTGTGAGAGGATTTTAGGTGATCAAGAGTTGTGATCACCAAAGTTCTACTTTGTTCTTTGAGAAGGCGGACGGTTGTGTTCGCATTGCTTCGGGTCCTAGTGTGGACTCGGTTGTTTCGGGTTCGGGTGCGAACTCTTGTTTGAGGTGCGGCCTCGGCGAGCCGGTGGGCTTGCGTGTGTACGGGACTAGGGAGTCCGAGGGCTTGTAGGTGTTGCGGCACCGAGGAGAGATCTATTGGGATCTTGCATAGTGAAAATCCTTCGTGTGTCGAAGGCGGGGATGTAGAGCAAGTGTGCTCGAATCTCGAAACAAACCCTTTGTGTTTGCGATTGCCTTTTCTCTCTCTCTCCCTTACTTATATCTTGCATTCAATTATAGTGTATATTTTTATATGCTTGATATACTTGTGTGCTCATTGATATACTTGCTTGGGATTGTTTGCTAACACTTGTATTCAACCAAGAGAGCCAACGCGGCACCTCAACCCATTCAAGGGGAATCTAGAGGAGTTTGTCCAGAGCCCTTCACGGGAAATTCGGCAACACTCTTGTGTTATACGTGGTGTTTAGTGTAAAAGATTTAATTTGTTCATAATTGTTTTTAGCTTCCGCATCATTTGGCATTTAGTGACCATTAGATTAGCCATCATCTATTCACCCCCCCTCTAGGTGAACCTTCAGTTCTTATAGGTGGTTTGCCTTGGTACATACAGATATTTTGTAATTGATTCTATCATGTCGCTATTCTTCCTTTAAGTTTGTAAGTCACAAACTTGACATGTTCTTTCATGAGAATACACTCCATGTCCAACAACCTATCAACTTGTTCAATCCAAAGCAAGGCAACATCGAGATTCCCATCAAAAGAAGGGATCCCAAGCTCATCAGGATTTGAGTAACCTTCTCTTTTGCCATTGTTATGTCCCGGTTCCATGGATACGGAGATGCTACTGTGACGTACATACGCATGTCAGAAATACCTTCACATATGTACGTTAAGCATCACTACAGGTAAGAATCAGAGTACGGAAGCACAATAGTAATATACATTCTAATAAAGATAGTACAAGTACATCATTATCACAGAGTGTGATCTAATATTACATGAATATTACATTAACAAGATGTGCAAAAGTATGATTTACAAAGTGATTTACAAGGTATAAAAGATGAAAGGTGCGCACGAGCAGCAAAAAAGAATCTCGAGAGCCGGTCAAGAGGGGGCTGGAAGAAAAAGAGCTATGGCTGGACTGCTCGCTCCACAAGAGAAGCCTGATCAATAACGAGAGGATCCACTACGCTCCAGGCTTCAGAATCTATACATGCAAATCTGGATTTGTCAGAAAGAAACCCAACGAATACGTAAAATGAAGTCAAGTGGCATGCACTCACAAGCATACATGTACATGATCAAAGTGACGTGACTCGGACATGCAAGTACAAGCAAGTACATTTGAAAATTATGAAATTAATACTGAGGTATAAATAATAACAGGGTATCTAGCTCAAGTCGCCCAATTATGGATTAAAGAACTACAATACAATAGCAAGTCACATGAATAAGTGACTTAATGTGTTGTATTTTGAATTATACAATAATAATAATTGGTACCGCCTGATATTTCAATCAATCTCTTTCCAGTGTCTCATACCACTGGCAGTTCACACTGGAGCTCGTGTTCCGGCAGAACTCATTCAAATATGATATATGAGTTCATACTCGAACGAGAAAGTGACCAAATACCACACGTTCCTAATATCATTATTGTTTGGTCAATTTAAATTATATCGTGTACATGTAATGTGTCATGACTCAGACAAGCAAGTATAATCCAGTAAATAAGAATATCAGGAATTTAATTATGGTAGCACAAAAGTAGTATCACACAAGTGGCACGCAAGTACTTAATTATACAATAATAATAATCAATATCACTTATTATTTTAATCAATCTTCTCCAGTGTCTCATACCACTGGTAGCCTGTACTGGAGTCCTATCCAGAAGAACTCATCCGAACTTTAATATACTGATACCATTATTCGAATGAGGAGTGACTAAATAATCCCCGCTCCTGATATTATCATTGTTGAGTAATTAAGCTATATCTAGTACAGGATAATGTGCAGGGAACATAAGTTACACAAGCATTACAATAAATAATGCAACATGGCTCAGCATCAATTATAGTGAATATAATAAAGTTATTATTATATTATTATTAGGACTCGTCCGACCCATATGTCTAGGTATGTGTCTTGACGTCCCAACACACATACATCCACATATGATTAAGATGAGTTTTGTTATTGAAAACTGATGGGGTGATCAACGAACTATGTTTACAACGGGCCTTGTCATACTCAAGAAAATGGCCCAGGATGTTCTGATGCTAATCTGGAACATGTCGCTAAGCAGAATGAATGGAAGGGTATTATTTATATGCCCTAGATGGAAGTATATATATATAATAATTAGGGGTGTCAGCACACCCGCGAACACCTAGTGGCCCTCAAGTTGAACCGAAATTTCAGATTGCGCAACATTTAACCATTATAAGCCATGAACACATATTGATTCCATCAGTTTCTCTTGACCCGATGTAAGTTGTCTATTTTATTATTTTATGTCCATGAAGATCAATTTATGGGAATTTAACATGAATATAATAACATAGGAACAAGCATGATACAAGAGAACAGGAAGTACAAAGTATAGGAAATACAAGAGTCAGGATATCTGGATGTATAACATGATAGTAATGTCAAGGCTCGGTAATAGTGATAATCATGAGTCAGATGATGAATAGATCAGGTGTCATGTTATCTGGAGTATAACAATACATAAAAGTACTAGATTTTCATATCAAGTAAGAAACCAGTTATGCAACAAGTATCAAAAAATAGCATTGTCACGCCCTGCTTCCTAAAATATACTGTAGAGGGACACGATGAGAGTCAATAATGTATATATGCGTGAAAAATACCCTACACTTATATATGCCAAGTCTCGGTATAGAAAATAAACACAATATACACAATAATTCCAGCACAAATTTATACAAGAATACCGCAAAAGGGTCAGTGAACATAATGAATATGGAAACAGGAATAAATAAGGAAGTACAAAAAAAAATAAAGATACCTAGGGATAATAAAGGTGACGAATCTCCTACTAATGTTCCATGAAGTATCAGGTACTACGAAATGTTAGATCTCTAACCTAAGGAAGCAATCTCAGGCTTATTGAAAGCGACCTAGTGTAGAATGAAAGAAGTACTAATATATATTATAATAATATTTATTATCATGATAACATGTAATACAAGTCTAAATAACAGTGATACAATATAGTATTATACTAGCAAGCACGTTGCAATGGTATAACATGCTCAAATAATACCTATGTAAATCGGGTAGAGTTTTATATATATCAACTAACATATTTTATTGTATTATCATTAAAGCCTTCATTAACATGTTACTCATATCAATTTAAGTGATCAGATATAGATTTTAGCTATATAATGATATTATCAATTTATTTAATTAACATGTATCGAGTCTTCATTATGTCATATCTACTGATTAAGCTAATAGTAATAGTAACATGATGGTAAACCAGAAATCATGAAGCTTAACATAGTATAAACAAACACAATGATATGCTACAAGGTGTATGAATATACAGGACCAATGACTTTATGGAGAATATATGAAGTCCATACTATGCATGTTTAATAACTAGATAATAAAAAGATAATCATAATGTTTAATACAATATACATCGACAAGTTATCATGCAAGATATCATATAGGTGGTCAGCAATAAATAATATTTATACAATAATAATGATCAGTATCATCAGATATTTTAATCAATCGCTTCCACTATCTCATATTACTGGCAGTTCATACTGGAACCTGTATTCCAGTCGAATCTATCCGAACATGACATATGGGTATCATTATCTGAATGAGAGAGTGATAACAAGCGCTCCCGACGTCACTATTGTTTATACTATTTTATTATGTTAATTGAAAACTCAATAATCAAGGAGCTCTAATCGAGTGGGTGTATCTCTACATACTCAAGATTACAGCCTTACCAAGTTCCTGGCTGCTTAGACTAGGATCAACCCCTAGGGAGTAACAAGAAATAAGAACAAACGGTAGCCAGCACACTCCATCCCCTGCAGTGAGATGTATATATGGATCCAAAAACATCCACCCGATAAGGCCTAGTTAACCGTCAAGTCTCCCCTCAACCACATGTTATATTTATCATAAATAAATTATATAATGAATCAGAAACGATAATAGTATAAGTAGCATGTAACAAGATAAAAGGACATGAACAATTTTTGTATCACTGAACAAGATAACAAGAAATAAGAGATGTGGGATATTAGAGGTGGCCCCGTGGATACTAGAAGTGGCTTTCACATGGCACTTAGTCTCACACATCAAATATCAATAGACAATATGTACAAATAATAAGAGTTTCATATAAAAACAGTGATACAGAAAATGATCATATACTATATTTAGGAAGTAGGCATGTAATAGTAATACAAGAACCAAGTAATTACAATTCATGTAATAGGAATTTATGAATAAATAGAGCATGTATACATGTGAATTCATATAACATAATGTCATATCAGTATTAACAATACAAAAAACATACATGTCATATACTCAGATGTGTTTGTGTATCAATGATACAAGAACATAAAACACTAATATCCAATGTAACAGAATATCTATGTGATGATGATGTGGGTACATGACCTAATAGTGTCTGGTGTAACACATGATCCATGTAACGATTATACTAGTACATGAAATAATACTGTTCAATGTAACAAGTGTCTACATGAAAAATAATGTCCAGTGTACTTAGGGTGGCCATGTAATGAAGAGATTAATACATGTAATAACAGTGGTCGTGTAACGATAATACAGTACATGAAATAACAGCGTCCACGAACATGACGTAATAATATCTAGCATATCAGCGGTTATTCAGGTACAGTGACAACATCAGGGTGATATATATGACAGGAATATGTATATATATGTCAGTATTTATTATAATAATTTCATTATTATTACTATGTCCAATATCACAAATCAATTACATATAATTATCTATTTTCAAACTCTTCACAACTAATTATTAGTTTAACTATTATTCTGTCCTTTTATCCATTATATAATAATAACTCAACATATATAAATGATCCATCTATGGTGTATTAAATAATCAATATTTAATTTATTTAACATAATAAAATAAATTCATAAAAGAAAAACACTCATATAGATATTATAGGGATGTAGCTCGTTTTCTACGATTGCAATGACTCGAAAATTATCCAAATCAGATTTCACATGCTCAAGATATCGCCCGAACACTAAAATCATTAAAAATAGGTTGCATATGTAATTTATAGGGTTTTAAATGAAATATACTTTAATTAACAAGGGATTTTATGAAATTTTATCTTTATTAAATTTTGGAGCGGATTTGAGTTGCTGACAGGTCAAGTTCAGATCCAATAACCCATACCCAATAACTTAAATGAACACGGGTTATTGGATGAACGGGTTTTTCGGTTGGGTTAATGGGTATTGGGTTTAAACTTATTAAGAGAGAACGAGAGAGAGAAGAGAGAGGCAGGGAGGTGGAAGCAAGCGCTGGCCTCGTCGGCCTGCCAGCGGTGATAGCCTGGTCGGCCGCGGCCGTAAGAAGGGGGTAGGGAGAGAAACATTAGAGAGATAGAGAGTGAAAAGGAGAAAAAGAGGAGGAAGAAGAGGAGAGGGGCGGTGATTGGTGGTGCAGTGATTAGTCTACAGTTCAGCATTATTATATCAGATTTTCTACTGATTTATGAATAAAATATCGGTCTAAACCGAATTTTGGTCTCTCTTGTAGATAATCAAGACAAGGAGGGCAAAAAAATAATAAGAGCTTAATTAAATTCATTTTTGAGTAATTAAATCCAAGGGAGTTTCTAGAAGATGCATTGAACCTAAACCCTTGAGGATGCTGTCACAAATATGGACGAAATGAACCGAATCTGAGCATATCTAGATGGTCCCCGAGGCGTAACAAACCCATGCACCACAACCAGGGACCCAGGTCCCTGGTATGGTCGCGTTTCCACGGCGCTATGGTGGGCCCACACGTCGATTTTCAACACGTGGCCTAGTCTCGTCTTCCAGAAGCCCTTTCTGCCTATAAATAGCCTGTAGAGGCCCAAAACGCAAGCAGATTGGAAAATAGGCTAAGTTTTATATCTTTTAGTGTAGAGCAGTGTAGGTGTTCTTCTTCTTTCATTTGTATTTTTATTTCATTTTTAGATCATGTATTAGGGCTGAGAAGTTCAGAGAGAGAGAAAGAGAGTGATTGATGTAATAGATGATGACAATCTATGTAAAGGTGTCTCTTTTCTTTTTCATTGTAATCTTCTCCATCTTCTACATGATGCTTAGCTAGTCTTTCTTCTCATGGCAATCTAACTACTAGCCACTAATCATCTAACCACTTACTTGATAATCCACATGAATCTAATAGCCTCTACAAGGCCTAACTCTTACAAGAGCTATTGATAGATCATGATGATGGATTCAACATTCTAACATTTCTAACATCTAACCCACTAACTTGCTAACTTGCAATATCTTATTTATTTCATACTCATCTCTAACCGGTTTTGATGAATTAATAGTAACTTGCAATTTGTTGTGTGGTATGGATGCGATGTTTGAATGTAAAAGAACAATCTTATGAGCCATGCTCTGTATCGTCGTTTGAAGCCAAGGATTAGTGATAGCCAAGGATCCATGTGAGGTAACTATCACTAAGAGTTTAGCATGGTTAGTGGAGCAATTTGTAGTTAGTAGCCATGAGTTTTCTTTTATCTTATTTTAAAAGTCAAATCCAAAATCTTTTATCATTTTCTCTATTGTTGTTTTTACCATCCTCTTAGTTCACCTTTGTTTCATTTTCTTTTTGTTTTGAAAGCACTTCTCTTTTATTTTCACATCGCCGCTTTCATCGCCTCTTCTTACCTATCACTTCTGAATTTTCTTTTCTTTCTTCTTTTTCTCATTCTTTTAACAAAGAAGACTTGTTAACATAACACGTGAATAAGAACTGTTAATGTCTCTATCGCCTCCTGTCCCTGTGAATTTGACTCATTGAGCCAATGCTATAATGGAAGTATCGAGGGAACATTAGCACGCTTGCTTTTACACTGATTTCATAAAATACACATTTTAAAGTGCTAGTTCTACCCGGATCAAATTTTTGGCGCCGTTATCGGGGACGGGAATGGTTTTGATTTCACGTTTTTGTTAACATTTTCTTCTCTGTTTTGGTGTGCATGACAATCTTTACAGAAGCTTAACATTTCAGAACAAACACTTGCTTTACATTTTCCTGTTGAAAGCAGGGACCCAACTTCTAAAGAAAAGCTGCGAAAACGTGACTTTTGCTGTGGATACGTTGCGATTTTGTAATAATTGTATATCTTGTTGTGCTGGGCTGTGTTCACTGTAATAACTAGTTGATCTGTACTATTACTTTTCTGTTTTGATTGCTTGAACACTACAATAAACTAAAGAACTAAAATACGGTATTTGGACGCTTTTAAAACGGTTTAGACATTTGCATTTAGGCACGTGTCAAATTCAATTCCAATATACTGTATTTTGTTCTATTGTTGTGATCTGGACTGAGGTGTACATATGACATTGCATATAGCATAGGACAAACACGTGGGTGAATTATTCGCTTTGTGTTATTTTTGTCTATATTGCACACTTGCAGGAATTGGATTTAAGGGCATAACCCAATACAACATAAGGTAGAGATTTCATCACCCTTCCTTAACCCAAAACCATCTCCCCACTCACACAACCTAAGCCCTAATAAAAATTGATAGACGTTGGCCCCTAGGGATATCTCGGACTCATTAAGAGATTGACCGAGGGTGGAACTTGTTTGAATCTTACTCTTGTGAAATCGATATCTAAGGTTGGGGATTAAGAGGTTATGCCTCGAAGATACCGCGGTTTGGCGTAATCAAGACCCGTTGCTTATGCACAGATACGCCCCACTGTATTTTAACCCTACCTGGCCGATTAGATTGTTGTCAGATTCATACAACAATCTCCCCTGGATAATCGACCAGTTAGAAGTCGTCTAGGTTTAGGTCAACCCTAGTTTAGGCTTGGTTTTGATTTTTTTGCTCTTCTTTTTGTTTGTTGCTTGCTTTTTCTTTTTTGTTTGTGATTGTTTGTGAAATTGAATTCAACAACAATAATTCCTTTAATCCTACTATGAATCCATATTTCACATTAACCTCATTGTCGAATAGCTCCAACCCAGCTTTGAAAAACGTGAACCAAACAAACAATCTAGATTGGATGTATTCGACTCAATATAACCCATATTGCTTATCTGACGATCAACTTTTCAAAAATAATTCCAATTCTTTACAGAGTCAATGGGGATTCAACTCCCCCAAGTCAAATTTTCAACCATCTTATTCACAATTTCCACAATTGCTGCAATATTCATTTCCCGATTTTGCTATTTATACTCCTTTTCTAGAACTATCAATTGAAGAAAAATTTGAATTAGAAAAGAGTATAGAAGCCAACCTGTAAGAGGCCGAGCGATAATTTCAGAACATGTTGGCCTCCCCAATTTCACAATATTTTCAAGAGTCATACTCAGTCCCACCTCTTCAATATGATCAAACATCTATCTTCGAATTGACTGAGGAACTCTTGTGTGAGTCTGAGCGACAATCTCAAAACTTGCTGGACTCACAATCTTCACAATTTTTTCAAAACCAAGATTGCTACACTTCCTTTCTAGAACAACCAATTGAAGAAAAATCTGAGCTAGAAAAGAGTATAGAAATCTTGTATGAGACCTCACAATAATTTTAAAAATCTTTTACCTAGTCTATTGATAGGTTAGAAGCACAACTGAGTCAATTGGTCAACATTCATAGGAATGAAGAAACTCACTTTTATCAACCTTTGACCAATTCAAATATTTCTAACTCAATCAATCTAAACTAGGAATCATGTTGTTTTGGAAACCAAGATTCAATTTCAGCATACCCATTTGAACTTGACCAAACTTCAAATTTTGAAAATCCTATTTTGGCAAGTTATCCTTTTCCAAAATTGAACTTGAGTTTGAATATGATCCTGAACCTCAACTTTGTAATTCAATTTCAGTTCCTAATTCAATAATGACTGAGGTGTTTTTATCTGATTTCAGGTCTTTTTTCGAGTCAACATTGGATCATGTACCAATCCATCATGAAATTGAATCACCAATCCTTTATGATCAACAAATTGAACTTGACCAATTCCATACTTTTGAAAGTCCCGTTGACAAATGGCAAGTTCTCATTTTTATGAAATTGAACTCGGATAAGAATTTGACTTCAATCCTCAATTTGTGATCTAGTTCAAATTCTTGAATCAATATTGATTCCTATTTCGTTACCAAATTTGAGCAACATTTTAGAATCAGTTTTGACTTTCACACCTGTCATTCTTGAACTTGAATCACCAATCTTAGAAAGTCACATTCCGTTGTGGGAAAATGTGTGGAATAGGATTTCAATTTCATGATTTGGACCGGATTCTTGAACTAATTTGGACTACTGAGCCTTTACTTGACTTAAGTCAAATTCCTGAGTTGATATTAGTTCATGTACTTCCTGAGCCCAAATCAATCATTTCATCTTTTCATACTTCATTCTGGGACAAGGGTGTTGATAAAATTGACTCCGAAATTATTTATGAAATGTGAAAATTAGATGGGGTAAAATTCATAATAAAAATCATTCATATATACATCATTTTAGTGGGTTGTATTATAGAGGTTATTGGTGGGTTCCACCGAACTCCACAGAAGTTAGATTGGCCCGCATTTCGTGGACCAACCAGACCACTACCGGAACCACCACCTTGAGGTGATTTTTTCTTCCCTCTCTATTTATTTCATGCATACATACATTCACGATGCATTGAGGACAATGCATGAGATAAGTGTGGAGGAGGGTTTACTAACATAGAGTTTTTAGATTTTCTTTCTTTTTCACTTCTTTTAGGATACTTTTAGAAATCTTCCCTTTTGTATAGGATTTTTTCCTTTCTTTAAAACTTTTTGAAATAAGAGACAAAATTTTGATATATTTTTAAGAAAATTAAGATAAATCTTAGAAATTAAGGAAGCCTTAATTATGGCATCTTAACCTAGTCAAAATAATGGATCTTCTTTAAAATTATAGGTTAAGTAAAATAAATTGGAGAGAGAATTTTATCTTGAATTTTGTCTTAGATAGTTTGCACTTCACACAATTATAATTTTTGAGATGAAAACAAAGACCTAAAATGCCATAAAGCAAAAATAAATAAAAAGAAAAAATATATATTATAAAAAAATCAATCACTTATTAAGCTAGATAACTATGCCTCAAGAAGCATGATTATTCACGCCTAACGGTGGTCATAAGAAATAAATAATCCCCTTAGTTTTGTAGCATTGTTTACTCGAGTCGTTAAGCCGAGGGATGTTTTCTCATCTGATGCCCTAAGACCGTTTGGTCTGGGAGTTATCGGTTAAAGGCTTGCTACCAGATAAATTAGAAAGCCTAAGAAAACTAAGGGAAGAAAAAGGAAAAAAATATATAGATATAAATAAATGGCTTGATGGTTAGAGTTGAATCCCAGAAATCTTCACTATCATAAAGTGTATAATATCTAGGTTTTATGAAGGATAAATAATTCAATCCAACTTTGAATTCTTACCTTAATTGAAGACAAGATCTTACATTTAGATTTAGTTTAAGAAAATGATTTTTGGTGGACTTATGATCTTAGATCGCTTATATTTTTGAAAAAATATTTTGAAAACTTGTCTTTATTTCAAAATGTGTTTTCAAAATACTAATATTTATCTTTTTTCTTTATGGATTTTGTGGGTGCAATCCGCTGAAAACTCTCAAGAGACAAAACTCCTCCTCTAGGAGTAATCTAGAGGTTTAACGGCATGTTGCACACGCTCAGTGCAATCGCGTCACCTGCAAAAGTGGTGTAATAATATTTGTAGTATAGTTTTTCTTTTTTGTCTTGCTTGGGACGAGCAAAAGATAAGTGTGAGAGTGTGATTAGTTATAGTTCTGCATTGTTATATCGTATTTTCCTACTGATTTATGAATAAAATATCGATCTAAACTGAGTTTTGGTCTCTCTTGCAGATAATCAAGACAAGGAGGAAAAAGGGTACTAAGAGCTTAATTAAACCCACTTTTGGGTAATTAAATCCACATTTCTTGGAGGCCAAGTAAGGGAGTTTCTAGAAGATGCATTGAACCTAGACCCTTGCGGGTGTCTGACACAAATATGGACAAAATTGACCGAATCTGAGTAACGAACCCATGCACCAAAACCAGGGACCCAGGTCCCTGGTATAGCCACGGAAACACGGCTATGACCGCGTTTCTGCGGCTCTAGGGTTGGCCCTCGTCTCGTCTTCTAGAAGCCCTTTCTGCCTATAAATAGCCCTGCAAAGGCCTGAAACGCAAGCAGATTGAAAAATAGGCTAGGTTTTTTATCTTTTACTATAGAGTAGTGTGGGTGTTCTTCTTCTTTCTTTTGTATTTTTATTTCATTTTTAGATCATGTATTAGGGCTGAGAGATTCAGAGAAAGAAAGATAGGGATTGATATAATAGATGGTGACAATCTATATAAAGGTGTCTTCTTTCTTCTTCACTATAATCTTCTCCATCTTCTACATGATGCTTAGCTAGTTTTTCTTCTCATGGCAATCTAACTACTAACCACTAACTATCTAACCACTTACTTGATAATTCACATGAATCTAATAGCCTCTAAAAGGCCTTGCTCTTGCAAGAGCCATTGATGGATCATGATGATGGATTCTAACATTCTAACATTTGTAACATCTAACCCACTAACTTGCTAACTTGCAATGTCTTCTTTATTTCATACTCACCTCTAACCAGTTTTGATGAATTAATAGTAACTTATAACTTGTTGTGTGGTATGCATGTATTGTTTGAATGTAAATGAACAATCTTATAAGCCATGCTCTGTATCGTCTCTCGAAACCAAGGATTAGTGATGGCCAAGGATCCATGCGAGGCAATTGTCATTAAGAGGTTAGCATGTTTAGTGGAGCAATTGGTAGTTAGTAGCCATGAGTTTTCTTTTATCTTATTTTAAAAACCAAATCCAATATCTTTTATCATTTTCTTTATCGTTGTTTTACCATCCTCTTAGTTCACCTTTGTTTCATTTTCTTTTTATTTTTAAAATCACTTCTCTTTTATTTTCACATCGCTGCTTTCATCGACTCTCCTCTCCTATCATTCTAGATTTTCTTTTCTTTCTTCCTTTTCTCATTCTTTTAACAAAGAAGACTTGTTAAGATAACACGTGAATAAGAACTATTAATGCTTCTATCGCCTCCCGTCCCTGTGGATTCGGCTCGTTGAGTCAATGCTATAACGGAAGTATCAAGAGAACATTAGCACGCTTGCTTTTATACTGATTTCATAAAACACACATTTTAAAGGGCTGGTTCCACTCTAATCATGCAGCGATGGCGACGACCAGTCTGCGGCTGACGGTGAAGGTGATGATGAGTTGGTGATAGTGGTGGAAATAAGTGATGGAGAGACTGGATGTGAAATTGGATGATGCTTATGATGAAGATGGATGTTGGTGGTGGAGTCGTGGGAATGAAATGATGATGGTAAAGCAGATGGTGGTGATGGGAGTTATGGGTGGTGCTGGTTTGAGTAAGAAGGAGGTGGATTTAGTGATGGTTATAGTGGATTGAAGGTGGGTGAAAGGAGCTACAAAGGAGGAGAGGGTGATTAATTGGGTGGTGAATGACCGGATTTGGTCACCATAGGGGTCGGTGCATAGGGCACGGTGGCAGAAGTGGGGAGGCCAGGTGGGTGAGGAAGGTGATTGAGAGGTTTAGAGAAGAGGGAGAGGAGGGGAAGAGATTAGTGATGGGTTGAGAGAATTAGAGAGTGAAAGAGAGATTAAGAGTGAAAAAAGAGAGAGATTAAGAAATTAAAAGGGAAAGATCGATTGGGAAGTCGGTGCTAGCAGAAGAAGAAAAAGGGGAAGACTGAGGAAGAAGAAAAGAAAAGAAAAGAAATTATTTAATAATATTTAATCGGGTCAAAAATTTGACTAGTCCAAAACGGTTTCCAAACATTTTGTAAAATAGCAAATATTCTCCGAAGAAATAATATGAAATCAGATTCAAGAAATTCAGTTTAATTTGCAAATTAAAAATTTAGAATCAATCGGTAATTCTGGTTGACATCGGATTAGCCAGATTTTTGACTATTTTAGAAAAATCTGTAAAAATGCAGTAAAATAGAAAATATGATCCTGAAGAATAATTTAAAAGCATATTCTAAAAATTCAACCCCATTTATTAATTAAAAATCCTAGAATCGGCTATCGGGATTAGTCCATACCGAATTCGGAGATTTTCCAAACTAATCCAAAAAAATTTTCAGAAAATTCTGAAAGATTCAAAATATTTGAAAATGATATCTGAAGCTAAAATTAGTTCAGTTTGATAACAGAAGGTAAAATCAAGTATATACACCGTATCAGGCACTAGTACGGTGATACATATTTCTAGAACCGAAGGTTACAAGTATAAAGACATATTTCAAACTCTTCACAATCATAATAATCATAATAATTAATTATATTAATAAATATTCATACAAGACTAGTTAAGCTAGAGAAAATTAGGTCGTTTCAGCAGTACACTCGACCCATGGCAGAGCTTGGCTCCTGCTGGAGCTAGTGTGTGGCTCTAAATGCTAATGTGCTCGACAAGGCTAACACTCGCAGCGTAGAAAGAGAATAAACACTGTGCTAATGCTCACAGTGAGTCACACTCGCAACAAAGGTAGACGTACACAACGAAGCGAGTGTATGAACACTATACTAACACACGTAATGAAACTACACTCGCGGCAAAGCTAGACGTACACAGTGAAGCGGGCTTATGAACACCTTGCTACGCATGCGACGATGCTACATTGGGGCGAGTTTTGTGGTAAAGCATTGAGCGCTAAGCTTGCCTCCCGACGGAGCTTGAGAAATTCTGAGGTTAAGCCCGAAGGTTAGAGAAAAGCCCAGAGGTTAAGCCTGAAGGCTAACGGCCATGAGGGGTCGGCCAAACCACACTAATCTAGTATTACAAAGTAGCATATGCATATACAACTATCGTCTACACTATTACAAGCATTCAACACATAGACATAAACACACGCCTACATAATTACAAATATCAGCCCATAGAAATACAAGTACCGCCTACATAATTACAACAATTGATATACATTATAATATACACCATAAATATACAAATATTCACACATCCACAAATAACCAATAATTGTGAAATCCAAGGACCGGTACTCGCAAACACAATAAACATGTACTCGCCTAAAATGGCTTGGCACGGCGATGGACTCTGGTGGAATACAGATGGCGTTAACGCACATCATGCTTGGAGGAGGAAGAGAGAGAGAGAGACAGAAAAGAGAAAAAGAAAGAATATGAGGGATGAGCGATTAGAGAGGAGAGAGAAAAAAAGAGTAGAGAGAAAAAAACCAGAACAAGAGAGAGCTAGAGAAAGGAGTGAAATAGAGAGTGAGGGAGAGAAAATGAAAGGGAGAGAGACAGATTAGAGAGAGGGAGAGAGACATGAGAGAGAGAAGGGGAAGAGCACAGAGATAGAGGGACAATAAGAGAAAGAAGAAAAAAAGATAGAGAAGGAGAGAGAGAGAGAGAGGAGGGGTTGGCCGGTTGGCCAGGAGGGAAGCAGCCGCTAGGGGTGTAGGTGACCGACTGGGTGGCGCGCACGGAGGAAGATGGCTGGCGGTGGCTTGCGGTGGGGAGAGAAAAAAGGAGAAAGGAAAGGAAAGAAGAGAAAGAGAAGTAGAAATAAATAGGGATGGGTGGTAGTGGTCTGGTGGTGGGCGCGCAACCAAGGGTGGCCGAGGAGGCGGGGTGGTGGCGCTAGTAGCATGGGTGCTGGCCGGTGATGAGTGAGAGGGGGAAGGAGATGGTGGTGGTATTGAGGTGGTAGAGATGGAAGTGGCATTGGAGGAGGTGGTGGGGGCTTGGGTGGCAGCTTGGTGGTGTAGGTGGCCGATAAGGAAGCTCGACCGGTAAAAAAAGGGAGGTGAATGAAGAAGTGGGGTGGAGGTTGGGAGAGAAAGAGCGGAAAGAGAGAAAGAGAGTGTATATAAGAGAGAGAGAGAGAGAGAGAGAGATTGAATGGCAGAAAGAGGGGGATGAGAGAAAGAGGGAGGCCATAGTGGTGGCCGGCTGGGGACAATGCCAGAGGGGGTATTTAGCCGGTAAGGGAGGATGGATGGCTAGTTGTGGGTTGGAAAAGAGGGGAAAAAGAGAGGGAGAGTTAGGAGAAAGAGAGAGTATAAGGGGGAGAGAGATGGAAAATGGAGGGGAGAGAGGGAGTTGGCCGGGTGTGGGAGAGGAGAAGGAGAGGAAAGAAAGAAGAAAAGAAGAAAGAAGAGAAGGTGAAAGAAGAGTGTGGAAGGATGGAGAAGGAAAAAGAAAAAGTAAAGAAAAAGAAAAAGGAAAAGAAAAGAAAAGAAAAAGGGAAAGAGAAAAGATAAGAAAAAAAGAATAATAAGAATAATGATAAAATAATTAATAAAGTAGAATAAAAGAAATGCGCCGGGCTGGTCTCAGGGTCCACAAAATATGAGTGTAAAACCCTGTTCTTAGAATACGTACTTAGATACGTATTCTGATTTTTTTGACCATATTTTTTGATTTAGTTTTTGTAATTATTTTTGTTTTATGATTATTTGTGTGATTGTTTTGTATTGGATCCGGATTCGTGGACTCGGAGTCAGCGCTAGTCTGAACCAGGGACCCGATCCTAGTGTATTACTCGATTTGATCTTTCTGCTAGTCAAATTTGATCAATTTCAGTTTCAAACATCATTTTCTAATATTTTAGATTTTTCATGATTTTTTGATTTTTTTCAGAATTAATTTGTAAAATCTTCAAAACTGGTGTCGATCGGTATCACTGATCGATTCCCAAATTTTTAGTTTTCAAATAAAGTTAAATTTTTAGAAACAGCTTTCACATTACTTCTTAGAATTTTATTTTCTATCTAAATGCAGTTTTGGAGATTTTTCTGAATTTATCGAAACTCCACCGGTTTTTGGTGTCGACCAGTATGGCCAGAAGATTTCAAGATTTTTAATTTGAAAATCAAATTGAATTTCTTGAATTTTAATTCACCAAGCATCTTAAAATAATATTTTCTATTTTTGAGAATTTTTGGAGCGATTCTGAAACAGTCAAATTTTACCCTATTATTATAATATATTTCAATGGATTCTTTTATCTTTTCTTCTCTTTCTTTTCACTTTCTTTTCCTCCCTCATACCCTGCCGGCCATCCCCTGCCAAACCACAGCACTAGCACCTGCAGCAGCAACCATCTTTCCCTATCCCCACCATACTCTCCCTCTCCCTCTCCTTCTATTAATTTTTCATTTCTTTCTTTCTTTTCTTCTCCATTCCTCATCCTCCTCGCTTTCCCTCCTTTGGCTCCACAGCCGGCCACCTCAGGCTCCGCCCCCGGAGCGCGGCTACCACCCTTGGCCGACCATCCCCTCCCCCAAACTCTTTCATTCCCTTCTCCTTCCACAACACACCACCATCCTCCTTACCCCCTTTAACTTTCCAGTGAACTCCTCTCTCTCTCCCCCCTTCTCTTCCTCTACAAGTCTCTCTCTCTCTCTCTCTATCTCTCTCTCTCTTTCCAACATCTATCTCTTTCATTCTTTTCTCTCTCCTCTCTCTCCACTCTCGCATTCTCTCTCTCAATAAAATAATATTAATTAATATATATGTATATTTTATATAGGTTAGTAGTGCATACGTGTTTATGGTGTCCAGGATTTTATGCCATTTTTCGGTGATTTAGGCGAGTACTTTTCTTTTGTTGCTTCATACCTTGTTAATGCTACTATGACTTTTATTATATGATATATGATATGTGAGTGATTTCTAATCTTAACATGTTACACGAATACTTGTTGACCGTTATTATAACTCTTAAACTGGTATTATACTTGCATGGATATGCCTAAATATGCTCCCGCTTTGCTCGGCTTCGCATAGCTAATTTAAAGATTAATTTGTTATTGCTATAAATATGGTTACAAAATGTTTAACTATACTGTTCTCCTGTACCATGTTGCATGATGGGATAATTTTCCGATATATAATGTTCACCTAATACCGACATGTTAATTACCTGACGCTGACATGTTATTACTTGACACCTGATACCTGACACATGATATCTGATACTGGTACTTGACATGTTATTACTTGATACCTGATACTTGATACTTGATATCTGATACTGTACTTGACATGCTATTACTTGACACCTGAGACCAACACCTGACAATTGACATGCTATCACTTGGTACTTGACATATGCTATCAACTTGTACTAGCACACTTGACCTGATATTGTGTCACCTGACTAGATACTATTGTACCTGACACCTGTATTACATTGCATATTCATGATTATCACTTTTATGGGGACTTGGCATGATTATTATACTGTTACTAGACCTCTGGTACTCCTGAACTCCTGTGCTCCTAAACTCCTATATCCGAACCCCTGTAACAGGGAGACTCCTGACATTATGCTTCTGATATTATTCTCCTAATGCTATACTTCTGTTGATCCCCGTAATTGATTAATCATGGATGTTGGATTACGTGTATTCACTGTGGACATTATCTTTAGACAAAATATATAATAAAGTACTCAACTTACACTGGGGTGGGGAAAACTGATGGATACCGGTATGATGTCATATTTAAAATGGTGGATATATCTGAAGTGTCATGTGAGACGCGTAATGGTAAGTCTTTAGAAGCAGTAGCCTGATATCTGAAGTGTCGTGTGGGTTGCGTAATGATAAGTCCCTGGAAACTCCTAAGCTGTAGTCTCGGATAGAGACGAGACCCACTATAAATATGAGCCATCATATTATCAGTTTTTAAGTAATAACTCGTCTTATTCATAAGTGGATGTATGTGTACCGATAACACATACCTAAGCATATGGATCGGACGAATAACATAAAATGTTACAACCAAACAATAATAATATTAGGAACGTGTGATATTTGGTCTCTCCTTTGTTCGGGTCCTGGTACTCACATATCAGACCCGAGTGAGTTCTACTGGAGTGCGAACTCTAGTATGCACTATCAGTGATGTGAGACACTGGTAGGGAGGATATTGAAATATAAAACGGTATTGATTATTATTATTGAATAACTTAAAATGCAACACCTTTATATTCTCCAGTTATAGAGATGAATCATTTAATCAGGTGTTATGCCCTGAGTTGACACTAGGGGTGTGCAGAGTTCAGTTATAACCGAAATAACCGACCAAAAACCGAAACCCGAACCTGAACCGAACTGAACCGCTCTAATTTGGTTCGGTTTCGGTTTTGTGTTTCAAAAATCGAACTCGACCAAACCGAACCGAATCTCTTACCCTATATATCACCCCACCCAAATTCAATTTAGTGAATCATATAGTTCATAATAAAAACTGGTGAAAACTTATCTCATTACTTCTAGCAATAGCATCTTTTTTTTATTGAATATGTGAAAGTTATGCTAAGTACACCATCACAATTAAGAATAATATTTATATTAATATAGTTCTTTTTTTTCATTCTTGCCATTAAAAGTTAGTAATAATTATGTGAGTTTTGATATAAGAGCCCAAATATAGCGTAAAAGTTTTAGAATATGAAATTATTAATTCACATTAAGGTTAGGGTCTTTTTCTTATTTCTAATTTGGGTATTGAATATTTGAGATTAGAATATTAATGGATGATAATATAATGGTGATTAAAAAATGTAAGAAATGATGGAAAAATATTGGCCTAACCGAAAAAATCGAACCGAACTGAGTCGGTTCGGTTCGGTTCAGTTGCTAAGTCTAATCGGTTCGGTTCGATTTTGCAAAAATTAGCAAAAACCGAACCGAACCGACCGATGCTCACCACTAATTGACACCCTGCTTTACGACATATGATTTTTGTGATACAATGATTTTACTGAGACACTCTAATTCTGTTAATTTGAGGGCAACTTAAGTTGTATGAATTAAGATGATGGCGACATAGGGTATATGGTATATAGATGAGAGTTTTCTTATTTGGATTATCCCCTCGACATTCAATCTCATGAATCTACAATCTGAGCTCGTACAACTAATTTTGCCCATATTTACACCTAACATATTATTCGATGTCTCATTTCCATGTTTATATGTACCTATGATCTCGACACTGTATTCTATGCATATTTTTTCTATTTATATTTATCGATGCACATATACTTACTTGATTTTAGATTTATTATCTGATTTCCATTTATATTGCTAATCATTGCCTGTACATGTATGCTTAAACCATATTACTTGATCATGTACACATGTGATTGCCTGAGCACGCCAATTGGCTTTGTCTTATGTACTCACCGGTTGCTTTCTGATAATCCTGAATCCTCATGTTCAGATCCTGGAGTCTGTACTGTGGTGGCCTTACTGTAGATGATCAGAGTGGCACAGCAGAAGCGTGGATTAGCGGTTGCCTGTCCAGATCCTCATTCTTCCAGCCTCCTCTTGATCGGCTAGCGAGATTCTCATCTTGTTACTCTTGAGTACTTTCTCGTATTTCATATTGTACATCCTACTTTTGCGCTTCTTGGTGATCTTATATTCTTGATTTATTGTATTATGCTTTATGATAATTGTGTACTTGTGTTATTATTGTTGAAATATATATTATCAGTGTGCTTCCGTACTCTGATTCTTACTTGTACTGATGCTTAACATAGATACGTGAGGGTATTTCCGACCTGCATATATATGTCGCAGTAACGTCTCCGTACCCGTGGGATCGGGACGTTACAGGGTGATATCAGAGCCTAGGCTCTCACATCTTCAGTACAACTAATCGGCAAATTAATGGTAAAGGGATTTGCAACTAGAATGCATGAGTCGTGGTTATACAATCCAGCTACAAGTATAAAGTTATATTTTCCCTCTTGATCGTCCTTCCATTGATTCTTGAATCTCTTCTATCCTTTTTCATTTCCAGTTCCCATCGTCCTTTATACCAACTTAAGATATGGATAGACTGGTCGGGTAGCGGTAAGACAGATGTGGTTCGATCTTATTGTATTCTGGCATTCTTTGACTCTGGTAAATCGCCTTGTCTTATGTTGGATGGTTCTTCGGCCTCGCATTCTATTTATGGATTCATCACAGGGAATTAATACAGCAAGTGGAGTAGCCATCACTTATATAATCGATAGACTGTATCATTACATGAGGAGTGTCGGTATGAAACAGTATTCCAGATTCAGGACTTCTGTCAAATAGCGTTATGATATTTTCTATCTTTATTATTCCAGCAACGATCATGATTTCTTCTACCATGTTCATGGAACTCGGGTATTCTCAGAACTGATATGCATTCAGGTTATTATTCAGAAGACAACATTCGGGACTCATTTCGGTTATTATGAATTCTTGATTGTGTTCTCAGAGCCACCAACTCCTGGCAGTCTTTATTGATTTGGTGGACCACGGACCCTGCTAGTCTCGCCAAGCGAGGGTTGTGTTCTAGTCACCCGTGGATCTAACCAGGTGTGGGCTTCGCTGCACCCTGGTACTTAGCATTTAGTGTTGTGTTATGCGCTGGCTTCGCCGCGTGAGCTCCGCCAAGTATGAGCCTCGCAGAGCGTTAGCTCCGCTGCACCCTAATGCTTAACGTCTGAGCTGTGTTATGCAATGGTCTCACCTAGGCTTGGCTTCGTCTGTGGCTAATCCCTTCAGTGCTTAGCACTCTAGCCCGTTCCTCAGATTTCTTCTGCCTAGCGTGTTTTCATGGATCCAATGAACATGGTTTTCTCGCTGTATCTGAGCTATCGCCATGATCCTTATGAACGATCCACTCGGCCAATCTTGCAGGGCCCAGATATCTTCTACATGTTTCATCTGCAGTCGGGTTATCATTCAGAAGTCAGTCTTCAGAATTCTCCATCATTGTTCTATATTCTTGGCTATGTCTTTCAGAGATTGGAATGCCCAATATTCAAAAATTCTTAATTATTGGTCTTCTTTATTTATGCTCAGTATTATTGGGATTTCTTTATCTTCGGTATTCTGGTCTATTCTCGGAGAAGTAGTATGTACGTAGCACATCGGTAATTCTACTATAGACTCTTCATCAAGAATAGTTTTATGTCACACAGAGATTTTGTATTATAGATTTCACCTCTATGGATTTCTATAAATTTCTATTGGTTTCATCAGCTTTACTTCGCAGTCTGAAAGAAGTATTATTGATTATCTCACCAAGTCATCTCACTTTAGATTATTCAGAATGAGTCAGTCTTCTGAAGTTCTGGCAGTATTCTTTTATCAGCAGACATCAGGTCAGTATTATTATGGCACCGTCAGAGAATATATACGGCAGAAAATGTAGTAACGTCTAAGTCTTGAGTTTACCGTTCAGTCGACTTGTGTGAACTGCCCTCAATTATTCATATATTAATTGGTATAATCCTCATTCCTTTCCTTTCTGTGTTCATCTTCCCCTTATCGAAATTTCGAGGACGAAATTTATGTAAGGTGGGTGGAATATAACACCCCATTCCTTGAATACGTACTTAGATACTTATTCTGATTTTTTGATCATATTTTTCGATTTAGTTTTTGTAATTGTTTTTGTTTTATAATTATTTGTGTGATTGTTTGTATTGGATCCGGATTCGTGGACTCGGAGTCAGCCCTAGTCTGAACCGGGGACCTGATCCTAATGTATTGCTCCATTTGGTCTTTTTGATAGTCAGATTTGATCGGTTTCAGTTTCAAACATCGTTTTCTAATATTTTAGATTTTTCATGATTTTTTGAATTTTTTAGAATTAATTTGCAAATTCTTCAAAACTGGTGTCGATCAGTGTCGCTGACCGATTCTCATTAGTTTTCAAATGTACTTAAATTTTTAGAAACAGCTTTCACATTACCTCTTAGAATCTCATTTTATATCTAAATGAATTTTTGGAGATTTTTCTGAATTTATCGAAAATCCACCGGTTTTGGTGTCGACCAATATCGCCGGAAGATTTCAGGATTTTAAATTAAAAATTAAATCGAATTTCTCAAATATGATTTAACCAAGCATCTTAAATAATATTTTCTATTTTGAGAATTTTTCAGAGTGATTTTGTAACAGTTAAATTTCACCCTATTATTTAATATATTTAAATAGATTCTTTAATCTTTTCTTCTCTTTCTTTTCTCTTTCTTTTCCTCCCCCATACCCTGCTGACCATCTCTTGTCAAACCACAGAACCAGCAGCTGCAGCAGCAGCCATCTCTCCCCATCCCCACCATACTCTCCCTCTCCCTCTCCCTCTATTAATTTTTCCATTTCTTTCTTTTTTTTCCTTCTCCATTCCTCATCCTCCTCTCCCCCTCCCTTAGCTCCACCGCCAGCCACCTCCGGCTCCGCCCTCGGAATGTCGCCACCACCCTTGGCTGGCCATCCCCTCCCCCAAACTCTCTCCTTCCCTCCTCCTTCTACTACACACCACTATCCTCCTTCAATTTCAACACAAAACTCATTTCACCTCCATTTTCATCCTCAAAATTCACCACTAATATTCCACCACCTCCTCCACTTCCATCACCCTACCATCACATCCACCTCCTCTTCTAATTCCTATCACGACCACCACCACCACCATCAACACCACCACTACCATCATCACAACAACATCACCAACACATCAACAACAACTTCCCCAACAACCACCAAACCCTCCTCCTCCTCCTCCTCCCCCCTGGGGGCTGCTGCGCCGCCGACCCCCTCCTCCGGCGACGATGCCCCCCTGGCCGACGGTGGCGCCACCAGGCCGCCGGCCAAGTTCCCTCCCTCTCCTTCTTCTTTTTCCCTTCTTTCCTTTCTTCCTTTCTTTCTTTCTTTTCTTCTTTCTTTCTTTTTCCTACTGTCCCCTTTTACCCCTTCTTTCCATCAAAACTCTCTCCCTTACTCCCCTTTAACTTTCCAGCAAACTCTCTCTCTTTCTCTCTCTCTCTCTCTTTTCAACAAGTCTCTCTCTTTCCAACATCTCTCTTTCATTCTTTTCTCTCTCCCTCTCTCTCCTCTCTCATTCTCTCTGTCAATAAATTAATATTAAATAATATATATATACATATAGTATGGATTAGTAATGTGCACGTGTTTATGGTGTTTCGAGATTTTACACCATTTTTCAGTGATTTAGGTGAGTACTTTTCTTTTATTACTTCATGCCTTATTAATGCTGCTTTGGCTTTTACTACATGATACATCGTTATGCGAGTTAATATATGATATGTGAGTGATTTTTAATATTAACATGTTACACGAATACTTGTTGATCGTTATTATAACTCTTGAGCTGGTATTATACTTGCATGGATATGCCTAGATACGCTCCCTCTTTGCTCAGCTTCGCATAGCTAATTAAAAGATTAATTTGTTATTGCTATAAATATGATTGTGAAATATTTAACTATACTGTTCTCCTGTACCATGTTGCATGACCGGATGATTTCCTGATATATGATGTTCACCTGATACCGACATGTTAATTACCTGACCCTGACATGTTATTACTTGACACCTGATACCTGACACTTGATATCTGACACTGGTACTTGACACCTGAGACCTGACACCTGACACCTGACAGTTGGCATGCTATCACTTGGTACTTGACATATGCTATCACCTGGTACTAGCACACTTGACCTGATATTGTGACACCTGACTAGATACTATTGTATCTGACACCTGTATTACATTGCATATTCATGATTATCATTTTTACGGGGACTTGGCATGATTATTATACTGTTACCAGATCTCTGGTACTCCTGAACTCCTATGCTCCAGAACCCCTGTATTCCTGAAACCCTGTAACAGGGAGACTCCTGACATTATGCTCCTGATATTATTTTGATGTCATACTCCTATTGATCCTCGTAATTGATTAATCGTGGATATTGAATTATAGTGTATTTACTGTGGACATTATCTTTGGGTAATATATATAATAAAGTACTCAACTTACACTGGGGTGGGAAAAACTGATGGATACCGGTATAATGTCATATTTATAATGGTGAATACATCTGAAGTATCGTGTGGGGCGCGTAATGATAAGTCCCTAAAAGTAGTAGCCTGATATCTGAAGTGTCGTATAGGGCGCGTAATGATAAGTCCAGGAAGCAGTAGCCTGTATTCCTGAGCTGTAGTCCCGGGCAGAGATGGGAGCCACTATAAATATGAGCCATCAGATCTATCAGTTTTCAAGTAATAACTCGTCTTATTCATAAGTGGATGTATGTGTACCGGTTACACATATCTAAGCATATGAATCGGATAAATAACATAAGAATGTAACAACCAAATAATAATAATATTAGGAACGTGTGATATTTGGTCTCTCCTTTGTTTAGGTCCTGGTACTCACATATCAGACCCAAGTGAGTTCTACTGGAGTGCGAACTCTAGTATGGACTATCAGTGATGTGAGACACTGGTAGGGAGGCGATTGAAATATCAAACTGTACTGATTATTATTGAATAACTTAAAATGCAACACCTTTATATTCTCCAGTTATAGTGATGAATCATTTAATCAGGTGTTATGCCCTGAGTTAACACCTTACTTTATGACATATGATTTTTGTGATACAATGATTTTACTGACACATTCTAGTTCTGTTAATCTGAGTGCAACTCAAGTTGTATGAATTCAGATGATGGGGACATGGGGTATATGCTATATAGATGAGGGTTTCCTTATTTGGATTATCCCTGCGACGTATGAATCTCGTGAATCTATAATCTGAGCTCGTACAACTAGTTTTGCCCACATTACACCTAACATATTATTTGATATCTTATTTCCATGTTTATATGTACCTATGCTCTCGACACTGTATTCTATGCATATTTTTTTATTCATATTTATCAATGCACATGTATTTACGTGATTTTGGATTTATTACTAATTTTCTGATTTCTATTTATATTGCAAATCATTGCCTGTATATGTATGCTTGAACTACATCACTTGATCATGTACATGTGTGACTGTATGAGCACGCCAATGGCTTTGTTTTATGTACTCGTCGGGTTGCTTTCTGACAACCCTAAATTCTTATGTCCAGATCTTGGAGTCTGGACCGTGATGGCCTTACTGTAGATGATCAGAGTGGCGCAGTAGAAGCGTGGATTAGTCGTTGCCTGTCTGGATCCTCATTCTTCCAGCCTTCCCTTGATCGGCTAGCGAGATTCTCATCTTACTACTCGTGAGTACTTTCCCGTATTTCATATTGTACATCCTGCTTTTGCGCTTCTTGGTGATCTTATATTTTTGACGTATTGTATCATGCTTTGTGATAACTGTGTACTTTTGTTGTTATTGCTGGAATGTATATTACCACTGTGCTTCCGTACTCTGATTCTTGTCTGTACTGATGCTTAGCGTATATACGTGAGGGTATTTCTAACCTGCGTACATACGTCGCAGTTACGTCTCCGTACCCGTGGGATCGGGGCGTTACAATGAGTTTGATACCAAACAATAATAAAAATAAATACAAAAAAATAGGATAAATATGACACGTATCTGGGTGCGTATTCCGGGAAAGGGGAGTTACAATTTACCCACCTCATGAAAAAATTCGTCCTCGAAATTTTAATAAGGAAGGAGACAAACACGGAAAGGATCAGGGTTGATGATCACAGCAGGATAAAATGGATATGATAAGGAAAGATTACCAACTCAGGATACAAAGAAATTAGGTAGGAGTCAAAGGGACACTTCAAGGTTTTACCTCTGGCTTTGGGACACTGGCAGCGCTGAAAGTGTTGGTGGAACTGGTGTAGTATTCTTAGTCTTTTGGAACAGATAGTCTTTCTTCAAATGATTCCTAGACCCACACATGAAACATAATCCATTCTTTTTTTGGTAGTCACGTTGGGAGTGTCAACGCTTCCAGCAGAAATTGCATACAAACTGCTGAGGAAGAAGTCAGAATGGTTGTTTGGCATGTAGGGCACCAATAGATCTGTCTGGGTTCCCTCTGTCTACCTGTTGGTATCGTCGCTTTCCTACCTTGTCTGACATCTGGCTACTGTCCTTCTTTTTCAATCCCTGTTGAATGTCAAGGGCTATGGCAAGGACTTAGGAGTATATCTTTAGTTGTTGCTGGCATTCCACCATGCTCTGGAGTACCCCCATCAGGTGTTATTCACTCTATTGGGACGATCGCATGAAATGTGACAGAAGCGTGGTGGTGTTCTTAGTAATTTATGTTAATGATATTTTTACTCATTAAAAATGATGTGGGGGTATTTTTATTTGTTAAGGTATGGTTGTCCAACCAATTCGATATGAAAGACTTGAGATAAGCTAGTTACATCCTTGGGAATAAACTCATACGAGATCACAAGAAGAGGATGTTAGGTCTATCACAAGCCACTTATATCGATGCTGTTCTAACCATTTTAGCATGCAGAATTTCAAGAAGGGTTACATACCTTTCAGACATGGGATCACTCTATCCATGAATCAGTATCCCAAGACACCTGAAAAGATAGAGAGCATGAAGACCATTCCTTATGCCTCAGCAGTAGGAAGCCTTATGTATGCTATGCTTTGTACTAGATTAGATATTTGATTTACTATAGATATGGTCAGCAGATATCAGTCTAACGCGGGACAAGAACACGGGACTGCGGTAAAACATATACTAAGTATCTAAAAAGAACTAGAGACTATGTATTGGTATACTAATCAGATAGTCTAGTACACATTGGGTACACAGTTTCAGATTTCCAATCAAATAAGGATGCCAGAAAGTCTACCTTAAAATTTGTGTTTACTATAGGAGGTGGAGCCATAACTTGGAGGAGTGTAAAGCAGTCTTGCATTGCTGACTCCACCATGGAGGCCGAGTATGTAGCTGCCTTAGAAGCAGCTAAAGAGGCAGTTTGGCTTTGAAACTTTCTATTAGATCCTGGTGTGGGTCCTTCAGCATAATCAGCTAACACACAATACTGTGACAATAGCATAGCAGTTGCTAACTCGAAAGAACCAAGAACACACAAGAAAGAAAGATACATTGACCGTAAATATCACCTAATTCGATCATTCGATAGCAGAGGTGTGGTGACAGTAACAAAGATTGCATCAGCTAACATTCTGGCAGACCCCTTCACAAAGAGCTTGCAAGGTAATATTTTCAACAGTCATATTGAGGGGATATGATTAAGAAGTGTGATAACTTGGCTTTGAGTATAAATGATAGATTATGGGAGATATAATAAAAACCTTAGCCTTTTATATTAGAACTCAGTATATGATTTATTACTTAAATAATTTTATTTTCCTGTTATGAGAATTTGCATGAGCAAATGATTGTATTATATACATTTGTGTCTTGTGTTCTATATTATAGATGGTCTGGCATGTAGAGTTCAACTTACACATGGAAGATCAAATCATCAGATCCCTATAAAATATAAGTTAAGTCTATAATCTTAGATAGAGTTGAACACACCATTAGTAGGATTGTAATACAATCTTCTGAAATAGTCTACCTTGACTACAGAAGACTGTTTGATGTCTCGGGCTATTGCATTAATGTACTTTGTGTGTATTGGACAAGACTAAGTTGAGATAATTTTCTATATACTGATTATATTAGAAAATTAACACCTCATGGTTATTATGAGTATTTAAAATCTTAATCCCGAAATGCTTAATGGACATGTACATGTTAAACTTGTCATTTTGATTCATTAAGAAGTGAAATTCTTTTATGTGTCAGCAACATCAGTGAGTTGGGTGATTATTAATGTTTACGATAGACATTATCATTGACGGAATTCACGTCTCAAAATAAGAGAGTAATGTCCTCTTGAGAAGCTTATAAGTTTGTATATGTCAAACCCTACAGGTGGATTTATTATCCTACATGACAAATAAGTTAAGTGGTAGGTATCAAAGACAAGATGACGATTAAAGAAAATTGTCAGTAATTTAATTAATCAACGGACATCAGAAATCCTAAAGTGAGGAGATTTTAGGCATATAATTATATGAATCTTGATAGTAATTTTGAGATAAGAATAGAAGTGTAATTACAATTCTTTAGTAGACTGGATTATAATTTATGGAATTAAATATTCTAATTTTGGTTGAATTAGGGATTCCTGATTTCATAAGAAGTCTGATCCTTATTTGATTCTTAATGGTTCCTATCATAGCTTATATAAAATCTCTATATAACTCTTAGTCGCAGTAGGCATCATACAACAGAAACAAAAGGAGAAAAATCCTTGCTTCTAAAAAAGCTAAAAGGGGAGACCGAAAGTTCAGAGCCCATCCTCCATCTGAGCTGGTGCTTTAAGAATACGTTAGAAAATCGCGAGGTATTCGAGATGGCACACCAGTTCGCGATTGAAGATTGTTAACGAGATTAATCCCTCGAAATCTCGAAGATATGATCTCGATTTTCACTAAAACTTTTAGGATTGCACGTGCATTAATTTTTATTGTACAGCCTGTATCCGCTCAAGATGATCTCAGGATTTTTCGCACTTTCAGGTCCTTGGCAGGGAAATTAACAGAATAACAAGCGCAAGAAGGTTTGTTTGACTTAGAATGAGTATTTCCGAAAGGTACAAAAGAATTTCAATATGGAGTGATACAAAGTCTATCAGTACACCATTGCCTCCTAACTTCAAGCTTGCAGCAACACTGCCTCCAACATCAGTAGAAAAGTGTGAGTATGCGCCAGTGTAGTGGGTAGTTTGATGTAGCAATGATGTGTATAAATCTAGATTTGTCAAAGGCCGTAAGCATGATGAGTAAATACATGCATGATCCTGAAATTGAGAGCCGTGAAGTGGATACTATGATACATCAAGGGTACTGTAGATATTGGATTAGTGTTTCAGAGGGGTACAAAAGGCAAGCAATTGTGTACGAGGTATGTGGACTCCAACTACGCTTGGAGATCTTGACAACCCCAGTCAACAAAAAAATGTATTGACATTGTCTCAGGCACCAGTGAGTTAGCGCTCTTCTTTTTAGTCTATTGTAGTGTTATCCACAATGGAGGCCGAGTATAGTATATGGTATGCATGGCTATAAAAAGGCGATTTGGCTTCAAAGGCTATATTAGATGACTTTGAGATCGAACAAAATTTCTTGAAAATTCATTGTGATAGCATGGACACTATCTATTTGGCAAAGAACCAAGTCTATCATGCTCGAACTAAGCACATTTAAGTCAAGTTTCACTTTGTGCGTGAGATTCTCAATGAGGGAGATATCGAGTTGAAGAAGATCAGCACCAAAGATAATGTCGTGGATATGCTTACTAAGGTGGTTAAAGGGCTAAGTTCAATCATTGCAAGACCTTACTGCATTATTTCTTCGGATGAACTACGTATGTTTTGATCCGTTGTGTAGGGGGTATGGAGGCAACCTTCACTGTCCAGTCCGTTTACTAAGTAGAAATTGGCGATTCGATGTGTTCGGCTCAGATTTGAGAATTGTTGGGAGAAGATAAAAAGATGAATTTTTCTAAACTCATTAGAGTTAGTTTAGAGAAAGTAGCATCAACGAGCTCAAACTGTGCGAGGTCAACTGAAGCTTTCAAAAGTGATAAGCTTTCAAAACCTTGAGAAGGCTTTCGAAAGTACTGAGACATGCCAACTCTCAGGAAGCAGCTTTTGAAATCTCTACGGCAAACTGGGTGAATCGCACTCGAATTCTGATTCTGATTATAGTTGAATTATGTATTTGTATTTGACTCGAATTCTGAGTAATATTAAGTTTTCTTTCTCTGACTATAAATATGGGCTCCTTTAAGATCAATTATAATGTGAAAAAAAATTGACATTTGAATAAGATCTTATCCTTTCTGCCCCAATGACGTAGGCAAATCGTCAAACCTCGTTAAATCTTCTGTTTTTATTTTTTGCTTGTTATTTGTACTATATTTGTGATTAATTTCTTGACGTGTCCTAGCGCTGATCTCAACAAGTAGTGTTTCGCTTCTGTATATCCACAACAAGATATTCATCTGCGAATATAATCTCCAATTAGAGAAGAATATACAAGGTGACAAATTTAAATAAAAAGTTGACAAATAAGACCCAACAGTTTAAGACTCTTTAAGCATTTTTGTCAACATATTAATGACAACTTGTTCTGATAATGAGACAATTAATTAATTCGATGATGTGGCCTTAGAAGCCATATGGCCTAAAGGAAAAATTTTTATTGTAATTACAGTTACTAACTCTTTCTATATGCCCGTTCGTTTCACTTCAGTCGGATGTGAGGTATCTCTCAAAATCCACCAATGCATACTCGATGCACAATTCAAGCTCCACCTTAAACTACAAACTACAATTTTGACAATAACATGATCTAATATTGAGTTTATACCGAGCGATCTTGAGGCAACCCCAAGCTTTTGGAGCCTATTCGCAGCCTATAGTTGGAACCAAAAAGGATTTGCATGTTTTGCACGTGTTTCTGGTGAAAACATGAGCGGTAAAAGCTTGTCAGGCTCGTTTAATAATGTAAGTGAGTTAAGATTAAACAATAATCTAAACTCGTAAAGTAAATGAACAAACTTGAGCATAACTAGGCTTAGCTTGACTCAAGCTCGAGCTCAGCTTGTTAATGACTCGTCTAGACTCGGGTCAGCTCGAACTCAACCTTTGCTGGCAATGGCTCAATAAACTGGTGTCCGAATCGGTTTAACTGAGTTTCTATATAGTTTCCACTCTAATATTTGAATTTGATCACCAGTCCGATGCAATAACTTCTTTTTCTTAAAAAAAGAAAAAGGAAAATTATCTAGCATGGACTCAAAATAGAAAAGAAAATTTGTTTGGCATAAAAACCAAATAAAAGACGCGAACTTTTACTTTCTTTCTGTCCAATTCTTGTATTTTTTTCCCCTAATCTATGTTCACTACTGTTGGAATTCTAAGCTTAGTAAGAGAAAATTACATTTAGCTTCTAGCAACAGTAGGTCTCTTTATTTTCTCTTCTTTATTTTTTTTTACTCTCTGTTTTGAAAATATATTCAGTAGAATATATCTTATATTTTGGATTTATTGGAATTATTTATCACTTACTGAATGCCACAGGAGGAACATATTTTTAAAATATAATATATAATTTTAAAATATATGGTCAGATTTACTATTCAAATTGATTTTTTGTCAAGACTTTATTATTCAAAATGATATTACATGTCTCTGAGTTCTCACTTCTCACTTATTAAAAAATTAATGTGCATATTATTTTCTTTTATAATTTTAAAATATATTTTTTAGTATCTATGTAAATAATGTCTATGTTGATAAGCACGAAAAGCTCGAGCCTTGACTTGAGTTTGTTGGAACCTAGATAGGGTTCATTTGATAATTTAAACAAAACAAATTTGAACAAAATTTTAAGTTCAGATAAATAATTGAACGAACACGAACAACCCTAAGCTCAGCTCTTTTGGACTCGATCAAATCTGCTCTGAATAGAAATTAAAAACCTCCCAAAGCTTGTTGGGCCTCATAGTGCGCTACAGCATAATTTTGGAGTTGTAGCAGTAGCGTTTCAAAACTATTGTGGGCCACTAGTTTTAGTAATTAGTAGCTGCAACATAATTTTAATAATACATCAATTACTTTTTCAAAAACAAAATATTTCTCATTATTGTTTGTTTAGACAAGAAGGATAACACGTGAAATATTATATCAGCCTCGCTTAAAAGTATATGATAAATGGGGAGAATTTCTTTTGTTATACATCCCATGTGTTTTATATAAAATAAATAATTTATGAAGGTCCATAACCTTAATATTATCAGTCGCCTTAGTTTCCTGTGATCAGGGAGCTTTAGTACTTTCTTATCTCGTGAGCTCTCACGGTCTTTAGGACTTTGCCGATTATGGAGCTTTTTTAGGTGACAGCATCCAACAACACAATATCTGATGTCACGCGAGTCCTGTGCTGTGGGAAAAAAAGAAAGTGAAAGCAACAGCTAGCCTTTTATGACCTCGCATCATGCATCTTCTTCGTCTACTCGAACTTACGTCGGTGAAGCACTTTTGAACAGTCTTATGTTCAAGTTTCTCATTAGTCTATGCGTCGTTTGCTGATTGCAATTCCAGGTTTTATTTTGAGCTATTTTATTTTTAGCTCGAGCTTGCGTATATAGTCCAACTCAAAATTCTATGACAGTATTTTATTCACGGAGAATGATTTCACAGAACATACTCTTAAATAAGTTGACTTAGATATTTTTTTTATTTAGATTTTGCTAGGAACAAAGTTTGAGCCTACAAAACTTGTAAAAAGGAGTCCTGCATGATCGTTACTGTATTATGGTTTAAACTCTGAATATTAGCATGTTTATCATCCCACGGTTTCAATATCAGTCATCATATTGGACAATACTAGTTCCGATATATATCGCCTGTGTTGCAGGAGTAATATTGTATCTGGTATCTCAAAACTGACAAATAATACCAAATATCAAAATCTAATATATTTAAAACTAGCTACGACTAGTATTCTACAGTTTTTGAGAATTGTCGGCCTTACTACCCTCATGCTAAAGAAGCATAATACAAGTTGTAAATTAGCCTTTGTTACTCTCACTTGTGCCGGGCTTTGGCCACGAATGAGTGATCGAGATCACATCTGCATGCTACTCCTAGTTTCCATGAAGATATATCCTTCAATCATAATTTTCAAAAGAAATGATGAGCCATTTATAAGGTGGAGAAACTGTTCATAATTCCAGCAATTATTTTGGAAGAAATAAGAATTATATACACAATGCTCAAGCTTTAAATTAATAAAAATGAAACCGAGACGAGTTCTTTATTTATTTATAGAAGGTAAATCCATGCCAGTGGGTTGTCTACGTTACATATATCCAACCCTAATTACAAACCAGCTAAACAAATAGCAACATGGGAAGAGACGCGAACTTCCATATTACGTACGTCATACTCTCACAATTAGTTTAATTTCACCACGACACCCACATACCATAAATAGTAATTGCACGTACATTCATTTTATGCATGGCTTTTACTTGTAAGACCTGAACACACTTCAACAAGACAAGCCCTCCTCTTTATTCCAGGTTACATACCCATCGCCATTGGCATGGGTTTCCTCCGCCACCTCCGCCCCCAGGATATCCTGGTGGACATTCGCCGCCACCGCCTGGGCAGCCACCGCCTGGATATCCACCCCTTGCCAGGGCCTCCACCTGGATATATCCGCCGCCTGGATATCCACC